>JBBPNN010000032.1:0-77949 GCA_038090935.1 Hortiboletus campestris
ACATCTCATGACACAATGATGTCATGGTCTAGACCAAAGATAAGAGAAACTTATCTAATAATGGTGAGTAATATGGATAGCATAAAGATGAGGTCATAGACCACTCTAGAATCTGGTATCAGGAATTGAATATCTGAATATGAAATACCAGAATTCTCAACACTTGTTGGATCTCGTCATCAGAGTCCATCATGGCAGTAGAAGCCTGGCGTTGGCAGAATACTAGGTCACCAGTGTTAGTACATATCACTAGAAAGCTTGTTTCGATGGAACCTGAGTTCGAGTGAAGTGCAATTGACTTGATATTTCAATGCAGCCGCATGGAAGGGAACAAACGACTTGCAGAAGTGCCTGCCACAGTCGACAAGCAGGTCGGACTGATCAGAACTGTTATGTAACTGTTATGTACTTGTCATTGACTTATCCTACATTACATCAGCAAGAGTAAGGTCCAAAATGAGCTTTATCAGTCAGGTGACTGTGGGAGCTGCTCAGCCCTATGACGCGTCGACGAGTTTTACCAGACCGTCTATCGACGGTTTGCCTTGCGCTTGCCTCTTTTAGACGGGCTGGTCACCAGACTAGAGCACAAGGCCGGTAATGCACCCGGGCGCTACCGTTTATAGTAAACGACGTAAATATAAACAAATACAAAGGTCAAAACGAACAATTCCCTGCCAAACGGAACTCTCAACTGGTTCCCATAGACCCTCTACTACCGTATCGGGAATTACCAATGCCAAACGTCAACAGCAACAAATAAACCCCTATTCACGGGGGTGCGCAATGCCTGCCTTGCGGGCGTGCACGGCACCCATTTCTAACTGATTTGTTTCCTACCATACTCGTCTCGTCTCCTCCTCGCCATTTTCCGGTCTTCTTGTCCTGCAAGGTCCCTGTCGGCAACGCCGACCCTAGTATTATGTCATGAATCTGTCATGTGGACGATTTGCACCCGAAGCCAACACGCCAAAGACCTTCAAAAGCAAGGTGATGATCACGGTGAGGCAGACCTACCCCTCTTGGAATTGAATGTATGTGATACCGACCTGGACGCTTATTTCAACCATCTTGTTTGCAGAAATGACCAAACCTTCTGGGCAGGTCGCAACAATGTAAATGCACCAAGACCTAGTTACTCAAGAGCACAGTTGTCGCATCGCTTACTAGCTAGTATCCCAACTATCCATACAACACAAATGATTTGGGACACCATGTTCCCGACATTCTACATCGGCCTGCGAACAATTCGATTCTTTTGGCTCTCTCTCGTTGTCATTAGATAGAAGACGTATCATTGGAATCGGATCTCGCGACAGGGACAACGGTGCGAGAACCGGAGTATGAAGTACGTTCTGTGTTGTTTCGAGACAAGATGAGACCTTCCCGCTGTTTCATCTCCTCACGCCGACTACAAGCGCGTTGAAAGAGCGACTGCAGCAACCCGTGCAAACCAACAAGTCATAATGTTCAATCACAAAGCGACGTCCTCACCCAAACGCCTTGATTTACCCGCGGCTGTGCGGCAATTGTGTACATGTCAGACCTGATTAGTCGACGGGAAGAGGGGGAGAGATAAGACAATCAGGTTATGTGGTTATCTTGTGAACGCTCCAGGAAATTGGAATGAATGTCATTGAGTGTCCATTTCGACCACTCTGGCGTGCTGATCTGTCTCGATAGTAAGGCAGAACCCCTTTGCAATGGAATTAAAAGCCTACGGGCCAACAAGTCAGCAATTGTGCAGGGAGTAGGGGATACCCGACAAGCAACGGAGAAGGGGCGGAACGGATGAATTGGGGTATACGTCAGTGAGGTTGGGCAGGCTGCAAGGACACTATCAGGGATATCGGCATCTCGCCTGCGTGGACGTCACAGTGTGGGAAGTAGACAGGGGGGTGAACATGGTGATTCATGGGGCTGCATGTTAAGTATAGGAGAAACGGGTCGAGGTACTAATCGCGAACTGGGTGAGGTCAAGGATCATGACGTACGTGCTGAACGCTACGATCGAGTACCACGTCTGCTTCGTGGAGCAGGATAAAACGTCGTCCGTGGATTTGTCTTTGTGGGGTATCTGGTGTCGGCCTCACGGTTATCGCTGTGCGTATTTTCGTATGTTGTGCCTTGGAGAAAGGGTTCCTCGGTGGGAACACGGCGCACACGGACAAGCGCCGAAAACACTGGCCTATATATAATGCGGAGAAGGTGCACTTCGTCCATTGACTCCTTCTATCACCCTGCCACATCGACTCCGTCGTCGACAATGACCGGTGTGTAGTGACAAGTTGGTGCTAGATGATGCTGATCATTGGACAAGAACGCCGTGGCCGAATTGAATTGAACGTCATTGGCTGGTTATATGCGGCGGCATTCTCAGCGGATGGCGGGTGCATCTGGAGCGGCGGTCAAGATGGGGTTCAACAGTGGCGAGTGGAAGACGCCAAACAAATCGCAACAATGGAGGCGTCGCGCGTCCGGTGTCACGCCGTGTCCAAGGACGGGAGATGGCTCGCAGCGGGGACATACTGGGGCTACGTGCATGTGTGGGATGCAGAGACATACAAACAAGTATTTGCGCACAAGGAGGATATCGACCAAATCCACGGAGTCGATTTCTCGCCCGACTCGACTCGACTCGTCTCCGCATCGGAGAACCACTCGGCTACCGTCTGGGACATTGCAACGCGCGAAAAGGTAGAAACACTCCGCCACGAGGATTGGGTGGTCGCAGCGAAATACTCGCCGCAGGGCGATCGAATCGCGACAGCCACTCGCCATTGCGTCCGAGTCTATGACAGCAACAGTGGCCACTTGCTCGTGGACATCAAAGCAGGGGTCACTGCACCGTCGTACAACACTGCTCTCCTCTGGTGCTACAACGACCTCCTTGTCGTATCTGACACTGGAATCAAACAATTCGAAGCATCCACAGGGTCAACAGTCTCGGAATGGCCAGTGCCCGGTACCCGCAGACCGCGGTGCATTGCCATACCGAAGCACGGGAAATTCATCGCCTACTCTGCCGAACGTATCGTCACATTTTGGGACACCTCGACACACACCCAGCTCGGTCTCATCGAGCACCCTCAAGACATATATTCGATTGCATTCTCTCCAGGCGACCAGTTGATCGCAATTGGTGGAGAGCTTGGGAAAATCATCATTGAAAGCCCACCTCCCATCGCTGTGAGTGGCGTGTGTTATTAGATCTTGGCCTATTTCAATGATTTTACTGCCAAATCCCGTTGGCGCACTATGTTAGGCATCTACTCGCGAGCAAGAACAACCAGACGAGCAGCCTTTGACATCGGGAAGTCCCGATGACAATCCATCTGACTCTCCCCCGGTAGGACTTGGCACGCTGTCACTATATGCGCCGCACTGACTCCATTGTGTACGTACTCCAGGAAGAACCTGGTATACCCCAAGGTCTATCCCGCATCACCGTAAGCAACGTGTCTCATTGGATCATGGCGTATCAGATCAACTTTCTTCCTCCGATCATGTTTCCGCATAGGAATCAACACCCTTGTCCCGTTTACACCCTACTTTTCGAGAACCAGACTTTCAGATTGACGATGCTACCCTCGATTTATGGAAGCAGGGTCAGCTCACAAACGCGGAGGCGTTATTGACCATAGCAATAACTACCTCTAATACAAGCCATCATTTACTCGCTAGTCGAGCGCTCGTGCGAGCTCGTTTGCGACAATGGGATGCAGCGCTCGTAGATGCTGAAATGGTTTTGTCGCTCTGCTCTCGCGTACACTGACTGACGCTAATTTACACCAAGGCCATCGATCTTAAACCGTCCATCATTGGTTACATTGCAAAGAGCATAGCCCTTGTCGGCAAGGGGGAAAGGCACAATGGCTATCGGTCCTGTGATATCGCGTTCGAGCATTTCCATTCATCCCACGTTACCTTTCTCCTTCTCATCAAGGTCTGCATTTTTTGATCTTGGGCGTACCTCACCTACTCATATCCTTTAGGCCATCATTGTGTTTATGGCCGGAGAGCATCCCGATGCGATATCGCGCATAGACGACCTCATCGCTACGGTTCGCTTCAACTCAATATGCTATGTCGTCCAGGCATGTACACAACCTATTGATACAAGACGACGTCGCCACTGACATTCTCACCAGGCATATATGTATCTTCTCCTTGGAAACTCGTGCATGGAGCGCAGCGACTACGAGGGTGCAATACAGTCGCTGGAGCGTGCTCGAGCCCAGGTGCGACACCACACGAGTCGACCACTCTTTGTGATTTCATTGGTGAGCTTCCTAACGGGTATATTGCAACATATCGGGATGGCTCAGTCTCTAACAGATGTCCGGATGGAAATTCGATAATCTCGGCACCATGGTTCAGCAGCGTCTGTGTGAAGCCCTGTATGCAGCAGGTCGCACCAAGGATGCTGTCGAGTGTTTCCACCAAATGAGGAGTGAATTGGGAGAGGAGACAAGCCTGCATGATGAGCATCTCGAGTGGGCTCTGGGTGAGTAGTCGTTGATCTCGGGGTGTCGTCGCTGATATAACAGTTTTTGTCAGACTTCCTTCAGCGTTCCTCCGAGAGCCTGGTGGATATCGGAGACACAGCAGTGGATGCCCGGCGACATGACGAGGCCATCTCCCACTATACGACCGCTTTGTTACTCAATCCGCCCTCCCCACAAGGCATCCTAATCAAACGAAGCAAGGCATTTCTGGCAACCGGATCATGGAAACAGGCTCTAGACGATGCAAACCAGGTACATCATTTTTCTCTCATGGTGGCCAATCCTGTTGACCCACCATCTTTAGGTGATCGCGCTCGATCCGTCGTCGCCATGGGGCTACGAAGTGAAGCATGCAGCTTTACACAAAGCCGGAGACTATGACAATGCGGTTGATGCGTTCGAAGCGATGCTCTCGAAGATAGCGCAGTCGGCTGACCCAGACGTTCAACGTGAGTTGTACCCACGTTACGATGACAAACATGATCTGTTGACATCATTCGACAGAGCATGGTGACCAGTACATCAGCCCATCGAGCACGCGGGCGAGAATTCGCAGGATTGTTCAACGGACTATACGTCGTTCGCCACGTGTGCTCATCAACACGACCACCGGTCGTCTGCATAGTAAGGCTGAGCAGGCATCTGCATTCGAATCCCTACCAATCTTCAAAGAACTCGTATCATCGATGACGACACGCATCGACTACGTCCGCATCAAGCGTGAAGTACGAGAGTACTTCCGATACGTGATGCTATCGCACAAATGGGAGGAGAACGAACCACTGTTCCAGCAGGTGATACACATAGCGGTGTATGACTTGGAAAAATCTCCGACGCATGACAAGCTGCAAATGTTCTGCAAGATTGTTCGGGATGCTGGATTCAATTGGGCATGGAGTGATACGTGTTGTATCAACAAATCAGATCACTTCGTGCTCCAGGAAGCCCTGGTCGCCATGTTCAAGTGGTACCAGCATTCCGCCATGATGATCGTTTTCCTTCGTGGTGTTCATCCATCGCAGCGCGGCACTCTCGTGAGGAGCATTTGGAACACCCGCGCTTGGACACTCCAGGAATACGTTGCTGCCAAGGTCATTCATTTCTACACAGAGGATTGGACGCTGTACCTCGATCTGGAGTTGCCGAACCACAAAGAGTCACAGGAAGTCATCTCGGAGATGGAGCAAGCCACTGGGGTTTCTGCGCAACGATTGATGGCACTTCGTCCGGGTTTAACCAGTATCCGGGAGAAGTTGCGTCTCGCTTCAACGCGGCAGACGACGCTTGTAGAAGATGCTGCATACTCCTTGCTTGGCATTTTCTCGGTTACTGGCATACCAGCAATATATGGTGAAGGGGAGGGTGCACTAGGACGTCTATTGGCGCATGTTCTTGCTGGATCTGGAGATGTGAGTATCCTTGCATGGACTGGGGAGTCCGGCCACTTCAACAGTTGCCTGCCCGCCAGTATCACTGTCTTCAGTGGACCAGCAACGTCACACCTCCCGCCACCCATTCAGGACACGGAGATGGAAACTATCATCGCAGCATTGCGCACTTCTTCATTCGACCTCGACGCGGCCCTAAGCTTATACGACCGTCTCCACGAGCTTCCTGCACCTTGGTTCGCCGCAAGTCGGATGAAACTTCCATGCATCGCTTTCCAACTGCCACCTCTTTCACTTTATCGAACACGAAGTTCACGTCGTGTTTATCGTGTGGATACTCTCGCCTTTGGGACGGTGAAAATCAAAACAAGACATGACCTCTCCCGGATGAATGATTTGTATCTCGTTCACCCTTGGTTGGATACTCTCCTGGAACGCGAGGATAAAAGTGGCGGAATCGTGCCAGAGGACGTTGCGCCGCCACCCTCACCGAACACGGACGATGAAGAGATCTCGGACGGGGAAATCGACGATGATTCCTTGTCGCTTGTTGAACTCGAACCGCCGTCACACTCTACTCCGGCGCGTATGGTTCCCATGGACAGAGAGACGCGCGCACGACGGCTCGTTGCACATCTTGGACAGCCATTTGGTGCACTCTTGGTCACGTTGGCATCGACGGGTGGACGTACGGTGGATTATAAGCGTGTCGCGGCTGATAGCGTGATCACCGTACAATTTCAGGAGGACGTCTCGCTGGCTGATATTCTGGGCAATGTACGCACACTCGATGTCTTGTAACTTGCGTAGCATCTCGGACGACGGTTGGTATATTCATATTTCTACTTTACTGCTGCAATCGACCTTAGTAGAACTCAAATACTTTGCTTAACTTTTCCGCGATGCTGAAGTTCTTCCGTGTCCCATCGCATACATGCTATCGTATGTAACCCGACGGCGTTCAACGCGATCGTACTAGATGACGGAACACGAGGTATGCTATGATGGAACGAAGGACAATCTCCCCCGGTAATGTGGCCGTTGTGATATCTCCAGTAGAGCGCGTTATAGTCTACAGCAGGTCAGCAGCTCACTATTATCGTATTGCTTGTGGAAACTGTCCGTAATTATCTATGCAAATGACTCGGAAGACTACGTTCCCGACATTCTACAGACTCGAAAAAACTTGGTGCAGATGGGTACATATACGCATGGAGCTGATCGTCGATGAGATGACGCGTTCCCCACTTGACGTACCTGTAAAAACGGAGAAAGCCGCACGAGCAACTCAAGGGCCGAGAACCAGGCAAGGATTACAGCACGTCGTGGTCCGTCGCCCGCACGTCCACCGTGACATCGCCCCACGCCCCGCTGGAGATAAGATACAGCGCTTCAGATACGACGGGCAAGAGAGAAGCTGGGCGCCACGCGAGAACGGGTCTGGAAAGATATCCAGTTGAGACTTGCCAATCGATTCGACAATCCTACCGTCTTTGGTCCCAGGAATGGTGACAGACCCGTCGTCCCAGTGCTGAAATGTGGTCGGCAAGAGCCCGTCCACTAGTCATACGCGGACCGCCGCATGTACATGAGAGACCGTTCGGAAGACGAAGTTGGTGGCAGCAAGAGACTACAAAGCCGTTCCACGCTCAAAACTCGCCCGAATCTCAGTGGTATATTTGTCGTAATATCTCGCAATCTAAAACGAACATCAACGGGTCTAGTAAACTGGAAAAGGCAGAACGACCACGCCTTTTTGTTGAACACCCGGTTTCGTTCGTTGATGTATGTGATGTCGCCCTCGTCCTCGTTCAGTCTCTTGCGCGAGAATTTCACCTTCTTGTCAATGCTGTGGGAAGCAGGCTAAGTCGACATCAAACACAGACGGGAATCCACTTGCTCTTCGTTTATTTTACCAACGACTCGGTCAATGGCATCTTCAGTGGGCTTGTTGTCCGCATAGAGTAGCGTGTTGGCATCTCTATAGAAGTTGTCAACAGCCATCCGTTGCTCAGTTGTTGGGACCATCTTTAAACCCTCAGGCTTGCTGTCAGCTCACCCGACAAGTCAAATCGAACAGAAACAAACCTGGCTCCCCGTGACGTCCAAGGGAAGAACAGGTGATCCGCCTGACGGCGTCGAGCTCCCAGATTTTGAAGGCGTGCTGGCAACCAAACCCAGAGCTTGCTCTTTTTGTCGATTGTAAGCCTCCAGGTCAGGTTTGAGCAAGTCGAGAACTTTCATATACCGTCTCCGTGCAGCGTGTGCGTCGTCTTCGGTCCCAAGTAAGCCGTATGAATAGGAAGAGGTTGAAGACATACCGTGAAATTCGTAGTCTGCTCTCCGAGCTTTCCGCGCCAACTTCTTCTCCTAGTTCTCATTGTCTTCTATCGTCCATTCCCAGTTCTTTGATCGTTCGACGTCCTCTCCTTTGGCCTCAGCCTCTGCTTGTGTCCGCAACATCTCGGCCAATTTCTTTTGCCGTTCAAGGCGTGCGGCATCCCGCGCTGTGATTTTGGCTTTGGCAGACTCCTCGACGAGTGATTGCCGGTTTGCTCTCGTGGACGTTCGCTAATGGAGGAAGGAACAATGAACGTTGTACCAGGTACAGTAAATAAGAAAATCATTGTCACGGTCTCCGTCGAATTGTCAACTCCGTTTCCGGAAGTAGAGGCTCATCGACAGTCGGCGATATGCTTTATTTGTCATTTTCGGTCTGCGATGTCGATAGCTCTTGGGCAGACATGATGGCTTTGTGTGCGTTGCCTGTAGGAGTGCTGTGTGGCTTGCGGTTACGGGTGGCACCGCGTTGTTCATAGCCCATGAACTCCCCGTGACCATGCGACTATTGTTGGCTCGGAACTCGGTAATGACCTTGATTCGGAAAATCTTCACTGTTTTGGGCTTCTTCATCTCAGCGCGATGTCGGCTAGTGCGCAGCATGCTGAACCCGCAGAAGTGGACGGCAATAATGAGACCTCAAACCGCAAGATCTTGATTCTGTACGCAACGGAAACCGGAACAGCGCAGGAAGCCGCTGATCGGATCGCGAGAGAGTGCCCCAGGGTCACTTTCAATGACGGGTGTGCAACTTGATTGGGTCTTATTCCGGATCCCGCGGTACGTGACTCGCTGACCTCTTGGTGAATTATTCCCATCCTCTTCTCCTAGGAAGGATTGATCTCGGAACCTTTCGTCATATTTGTAGTACTACGGGGTCGGGACGGAGCCGCGTGCCATGACGCCTTTGTGGAACTCTCTGCTCCGATCAAGTTTACCCAACGATTTATTCGAATACACGGAATTTGCTGTATTTGGGCTAGGGGATTCTTCCTGCGAAAAGTTCTGTTGGCCAGCGAAGAAGTTGGCTCGTCGGCCAACCAATCTCGGAGAACGGGAATTTTGTACCAGAGGGGAAGGGGGACAGGGGTTAATTACCTAAGAGGTCATTCTTTAAAATTACCGCACGTGATCTTCCTTAAACTTGTTCTTGAATCGCAACGCATTTCGCAGCACGCTGCCCGATGAGTCTGAGTGTATCGCGCAATGCGGTAAGCGCGCTACATATCAGACTTGTCCGTCGGAACCTCTCCTCTGCGCCAGGACGTTCAAAACTCGACTCGAAGGCCTTCTCAAAGACCCTACTTCTCCCCAATACACCTTTCCCCCTCTGGCCGGACCCCGCCAAGTCGGAGGACCTTTATAGAAGGAAAACATGCGACATGCTTTATCAATGGCAGGTTCGTTACGCGTGTGCGCATGCTGTACGCCTTATATTAATGCGGTGGCGCTTTCCAGGCGCAGAATGCCAACGGTCCGTGGTTTGTAACGCATGACGGGCCACCGTATGCAAACGGACATCTCCATATCGGTATGCCATGCCAACTACACAGTACCGCATTGTTAAAACTAAAGGTCCAGGTCACGCCCTGAACAAGATCCTGAAAGACATCATTAATCGTTTTCATGTCTCTATTGGCGATCGCGTCCAGTCCGTAAACGCGTGCCCTGTTTTTGGAAACTAATACGATTTGACATGAATAGTTATTTTCCTGGGTGGGACTGTCATGGGTTGCCGATAGAGAATAAAGCTCTTCAAGATTTGAAGGTGAGGCTCCCTTCTAAGGCTCCCAAGCAGTAGTCAAGCGCCACTGCCGTTATAACCGTTTCCTTTGTTTTGCCCAGGAAGACCCGCATTCACTTCTGGCATCTACAATTCGCAGTGCAGCGAGGAAGACTGCCGAACGGGAGATGAAGATCCAACAAGAAGAATTCGAGAAGTTTGGTATCATGGCAGATTGGAGCAAGGAGTCGACTTATCGTACACTTGGTAACGACCTTTTGGGGATCGCCGATTCATTCGTCACTGAATATTTTCTAGATCACCAGTACGAGATGCGACAACTTCGTATTTTCCAACAAATGGTATCCAACGGTTCGCTTCCCTGTGCCGTATGATAATCGATCGACTTGCTGACTATCCATATCTCACAGGGCTTATTTACAGAGACTATCGACCTGTTTACTTCTCGCCTTCCTCACGCTCCGCGCTGGCGGAAGCTGAGCTCGTATACAAGGACGACCATATCTCGCATTCTGTATATGTAGCATTTACACTCGATTCTGCCCTTTCCGATACCCTCCAGGGTACTGAGTTGAGCAAGATAACCCAAGTTCTGGGGGAAGAAACAATCCGTCTGCTGGTTTGGACGACGACACCTTGGACCCTCAGTGCTAATATGGTACGTGTGGTGTTGTGATACGAAATACTTGTGACCTCAACTTCTTGAAACTGCCAGGGTATTGCAGTACATCCGGATCTTATTTATACCGTGGTGCGGAGTCCCCGACAGTCTGGGCTTCTTGTCGTTGCGAAGGATCGACTGTCAGCACTCGACCGCGTCCTTGGTCCACGTGAAGAGATTGAAGAGATAGCAGAGTTGCCAGGGTCAGGACTTGTCGGTCTGGGCTACCGAGGCATTTTTGCCACTCGTACGCCTGAGAAAGCCTTGTCCAATTCTTCAAATCTAAGTGTCGTTTCGGCGACACACGTTACCTCTGATTCTGGAACTGGGTTGGTGCATTGTGCGCCAGCACATGGTGCCGAAGACTACCTTGCTTTCCGTTCGCAGGGCCTTCTTAACTCAGGAATGTTGTGTCATGTGGACGCTGAGGGTAAATTCTCGCAGCGTGTGACGGAAGTCGTCTCCTCGGAGTTGGGGGGCGAAGCACTTGTAGGTTTGGAAGTGCTGAAAGGAGGATCGAAAGCCATTGTGAAGATATTAGAAGGTCATGGAGCACTGTTAGCTGTTGAGAGGATCAAACACAGATACCCCTATGATTGGAAAACGAACGAGCCCGTCATCGTAACGTGAGGTTCCCGTGATGCTAACCGCACAGAACCCAGTGCTGACTACCTGATTTTTTACAGAGCAACATCGCAGTGGTTCGCAAATTTGGACAATATCAAAGAAGATGCGTTGAATGCGCTTGAGGAAGTGACATTCTTCCCCCTTGCTTGTACGTGATGCCGATAGACCCCAATAGTTTGGTGTTGACACTTCTCCAGCTCGCAATCGTCTTACAACATTTGTCCGGTCCCGCTCGGAATGGTGTATCTCTCGCCAGCGTGTCTGGGGTGTCCCGATACCATCACTACACCACATTCCCAGTGGCACTGCCGTCCTCACCCCTTCCTCCCTTTCTCACATCCTACGCGCGCTCGACAAGAATGGTGTTAACTATTGGTGGGACGGACCCGTCGGTGACTTCCTCGCTCCAGAACTCCTCGTCGAATATGGTGAGGCTGGATGGAAGAAGGGTACAGATACGATGGACGTATGGTTCGATAGCGGAACGAGTTGGTCCATGCTGGCCGAGATAGAAGGAAAGAACCATCGTGCAGATATCTGTATTGAGGGGTCGGACCAACATCGGGGATGGTTCCAGAGTCAGCTGCTCACCGCAATCGGTTCTGCTGATGGTAGTACGACGTCGGCGAGCCCATACGGTACGTTGATCACGCACGGTATGGTGCTTGACGAGGCTGGGAAGAAAATGAGCAAGTCAGTCGGGAATGTTGTTAGTCCGCTGACAGTCATTAATGGTGGTGTGGTAGGTCACGCATTACTGTGGAACATTCATTTTCCCGTGAGACTGACAGCACTTAGGACAAGAAGAAGGAACCAGCTTATGGGGCAGACGTTCTTCGGCTCTGGGTAGCGACCGTCGAGTATTGGCGTGATATGTCTATTGGCCCTACCGTCCTTGCACAGACTGCGGAATCTATGAGGAAAATACGGAATTCTGCCAGATTCCTGCTTGGGAACATCGGTTCGACGGCTTCGCAAGACAGCGAAACATACTCCAGTGTGGAGAGGAAGGACCTGGGTCTGGTTCGTATTTTCATTCTCAGTGATGTATAAGCAGCTTACCTGGATGCAGGCGGAGCGGTACGTTATGAATGAGTTGTACAAGCTCGAAAGGACAGCCTTCGAGGGCTATGGAACGTATAACTTCCCCCGAGGTATATGTCATGCACGCGCACCTACCACACAGCGCTGACGCTGCATTCGAGTTATGGTTGCTTTAACGAATCTCGCCAACATCTCGCTTTCGTCTCTATACTTTGATATCACAAAGGACGTCCTGTATGCCAATGATGTCCGCAGCATTGAGCGTAGAGTGGTCATCGATACCCTCAAGCGGGTGAGTGTCAACAATAATTGGAATCAGAGAAGTGTTTCATGTCCGCCATCAGATACTGCAAAGCATGACATCAGTATTGGCCCCAGTACTCCCCTACCTTGCTGAAGAGATACATGCTCATCGTATGACTGAATCTTCCGGACACTCTTTCTTCACGAATAAGTGGGAACCGCTAGTATGTCTGATCGTTACACACGATGTTGATCCACAAGTGACGTGTGCTTGGTTCTATAACTAGAGTACCGAATGGGAGGATCCTCAGGCAGAAAAAGATATGGGTAGTCTGTTGACTGTGCGTAGCGCTGTGCTATCGCTCTTGGAGAGGGCTCGGGGAGACAAGTATGTGCTTACAACATGCGATGTATGGCTTATGCTGACACCACTCTCAGGAATTTGAAGAGTGCTTTGGAGGCGCAAGTAATGATCACCTTGCCATCTGATACAAGAGGACTAGAGCTTGTGGAATTGCTAAGGCGTGAAGGTAGGCACGATAGCCACCATGGCGGCAACTTTGCTCAATCACAGGACCACGGCTAGCGAACTTTTTAAAGACCCTCTTCATCGTTTCGGATGTGAGGCTGACGGACAAGGTCGATGCGACATCGAACTCTCCAGAGTGGGGGTATAGTGGTTCGCTCGGCATACCAGGTATGCCAAGACATTACTATGCATTATCAGCGTTAAGCAGTCCGATAGGCTCGGATGCTGAATTAGGTCTCCATATCCGACCCGCCTCGCTGCATAAATGTCCTCGCTGCTGGACGTACACGCGGCACGAGGAAGATGATCTCTGTTTGAGGTGCGCGGACGTCGTGAGTAGGCTTTGATTGGTACAAGTACAGAATGTGTCATTTCGTTGCCGTGTCTCAGGATAGACTGATAGCTGTCAATCAATAGACGACGACGTCTTCAGGTCAATATTTGGTGCTTTAGTCAAAGGGACCTGATCGTCGTGAAATCTTGAAACCTGAAGGAGTGCAACGGTTGTCCGCTGTTGCCGGAGTTGGCCATAGTGGGAAAATCCGAACCCTCGGAAGAGCTCCAATATGATCGTCATGGAAAAGAAGATTGCTAAGCACCGGACCATCACTGGCAGACACATCATTCCGAACTCACCACACGCCAGTATCTTCCCTTCCAGCCGAAAACAAATATTCGGCACTGAATAAAGGTGAAACTTGGTTTCAGTGATGTACTAAGTATAGCTAACACAAGTGCGACTTCCGTATTCCCAGGCTTGTGTTATTCTCGAGCAGGCTATGATTCAACCTAGAACAGTTCTCATGGCCCATCCGAGATACCGCCTCGGAGGCACCACCTGACCGTCCTCTGTCAAGCGATGCAAATGTTTTGTGAGCACCGTTCTTTTAGCCGACATATCCCTCGCTACAGGGAACTACGCCAGAACCGCTGTGCCAAACTAATCTCAGGCTACCACCAGAACCGTGAGCTATATTTGTGACGTTTATAGAGAACTAGGGCGGATGGAGGAGTCAGTGATCGCACCATTCTTCTGGGGCCCAACATGTTGTATCACAGTCTTCTTGCCTTGACCACTAGCTTGCTCTCCATCCCGGTCGTGTCCGCGACCCCTTGGAATGCCATCGAGTACATGTTTGTGTTCGGGGACTCGTACACCGCAGACGGTTACAACGTATCGAACGGTATAAATTCCCCAGACCCAAGACAAGTGAGTGTAGATTGCCCTTGTTCGGATCACAGAAGTGTCATACTCGCCTAGACATTTTCGAATGGCCCGAACTGGGTTGAATATTTGAGTGAGATGATATCCCGCATACTACTCCGTCGAGTGAATCAATTGTCTTATAGCTAGCACCTACAATCAAACTGCGCTCAAGGTTAGCAAGATGATTGTGAGAAAGAGATGGAGACTAACTATCTGTCAATGTAGACCTTCAATTTGGCATACGACGGCGCGACCATCGATAGTGCTCTGGTTCCTCCGTATCTCCCTACGGTATTGTAAGTGCTTTTTTTTTCTTCTTTCTCTTTTTTTTTTTTTGCGACACTCTTCCTTTATTTGTATCATCACCGCCGTCCACCAGATCGGTCGTCGATCAGGTCTCTGAGTTTAAGGAGTATCTAGCATCAAAGCCCGCAGGAGCTCAGTGGAATAGCACGAACAGTCTGTTTGCTTTTTGGATCGGCATCAACGATCTCGGATCCTCGGTTGACTGGGTTGGTGTTCTCAAGGCCACTGCTAGGATGCATCTGACGTGTTTATGCATTAATAGACGAACATTACCCAAATCCAATTCTGCGAGACCCTGATGGACCGGCTCTTTTCACAGGTATAGCAACGACTTGCTTTCAGGCTTACACGACTAAACCGCTTCAAAGGTGGATGATCTATACAATGCAGGGGCTCGTAACTTCCTGTTCTTGACGGTACCGCCTACGAACCGTGCGCCATACTACCTTGAAGCAGGACCTCAGGCAGCAGCACAAATGGCTACTTATGTCGCCAACTACAATACCCAGCTGACGCAAAGCGTGTGCAACTTTCGGGAAAAGTACACAAATCTGGGCGGCGTCACGGTCTTTGACACTCAACCCATCTTCAACACCCTTCTCGATGAGTGGCGGACGTTCGGCTTTGTAGATATCACCGGGTATTGTGCAGCCTACGAAAACGGTACTCCTACCACTACCTATCAGGTAGATGGCTGTGCCCCTGTGTCGAACTATTTGTAAGTCGCTTTAGCCTTCGTTTGGAGACTTTGGCTAATAGATCAATTCAGCTGGCTGAATCAGCTCCACCCGTTATTCACTGTTCACAAGTACGTGTTTTGACGTATCTGCACCCCTATTTGCTAACGTCTTGTAATTTAGCATTTTGGCTATGGCGGTTTCTTCTGCTCTCGCAGAATACCCAGCTACTCAGATCCCTACGTAGGTAGAAGGATGTTACTTTGTTAGCCCCGTACCAAAATTGCCTCCTCGTTTCATTTACGACTTGGTGCTGACGAGACTCTGACGACGACACCGGACATGAAGTTGTAGAAGGAAGAAATCCAGATGAAATCGCTGCAAGGTATGAGATCTGGCAGAAACCGTCTGGTGCGGTTACCAACGGAGCGATTCGATTCGAACCACTGATGACCTACACTGACGAGGATTCGGATCTGTCAAGAGATGAGCTGAAGGATCAGGCGTATGACAGTATAGGGTCGGATTGACAGACCTATTGGCTATCCAAAGGCATCGGACATCCTGATTTTGCATGTAGTATCATGTGTGTCGCGTTGGTCAGTGACAAATAGGAGTCAAATGTACAAAAGTGGAAGTGTGTGTGACGCAAAGTTCAATTGTTTTGGCTTTGATTGTGACCTCGTAGTACTTTTGATGGGCTCGGAAGGCTTGCAGATAACGATCCCAGGTAATGCTTGAAGTATTCTACCTTTCAACTACTCACCCACGAGGTTCATCGTGCAGACTTGGATGAGGATGACTTCCAAACGACCCCGGTTCCGTTTGGGCGTTCCGGTGCATTTGGGTTTGGCAGTGCATCCGGACAAGAGTCACCAACTATCCTCACCCCGACGACGGCGGTAGCCTCCGAAAGAAGTTTTTTCAGTGTACACACACGAGGGGACTCTCTTGCCTCCGATGACTCCTTTCTCGACCACGCCCCACGCAGACCCTTTGCACACGCTTCCCAGTCCTCAGTCGCGACCACCTCCACATCTACCTCCACGGGTGCAGGCCAATCCTCGTTCAGTAAAAAACCTTCCTTCGCCTCCATTCGAAACGCGTTCAAATCCACTTTGAAGAATAACGCCGACGTACCCCCGCTCCCTAGCTTGGATCACCATCAGGTGTACCCGATCTTGAAGAATCCATTTAACAGATCAACCTCATCACTCGCTCACTCAATCACCGCAACATCGAAGCAGACCAACACTGCCAGCCCTCCCAATCAGCATCCACGCCCTCCGACACCTGGTGAATCACGTCCCTCTCGGTCTACATCTCGGCCCCGTGGCCATTCCACAGCGCGCTCGCACCATTCACACTCCGGCTCAGTATTCTTCGGTTCGGAGAATGGTAGTGACCACGGCCATGGTTATCCGTTTGGTCATAACCCAAATCATGCATTCACTTTTGGCCATCCGCCAAATTCGCCACCCCCCGTTCCGCGTGTCCCTGAATCACTGGTCGCTCCACGGAGCGAGAGTCCGATTATCTCTGAGGACGAGAGTGAAGACCACATTTCGTCGAAGAGTCCCGCAGATTACGCGCTGCATGCAGTTTTCATTCGATTCGCTACTCTTGCCGAGGCAAAGATTGACGCGTTTGTGCGCGAAAGTCTGGTAAGCATGTTTTGATTTAATGCCGCGTCGCGGACGTTTGTATCTTTTTGTCATGATTCGGTATTGACACATGCTTGTTCGGTATTTAGGATAGTGATCCGATATTGACAGACTTTTTCGGTCCCACCCTCGACCCACAATTCGATGAACTCCTTCAATCCCTTGGCAAGATCGCACAGAAGCGCGCCAAGAATGTCATAGACGCCATTATGCGTTGGCGTCGGGGTATACACGACTCTCCAGCCTACCGATCTGGGCACCCTCAGATGCCTGAACGCGGGTCTCTCGCTGCAATCTATGTCATGTGTAGAGTATTGGTCGCTGTTCTCTCTGTGCTTCCTGCGAATGCGCTAAGTGATACGATGGGGTATAGTCTAGAAGAGACTATTTTTGAACAGTTCAGACGGCCGTTGTTGAGCATGAACCCCAATTACAAGCTGTGCGCAGATCTATATGCGGGAGTCCTTGGATGTTTGGCTGGCTTAAGGTGGGTTCTCGCAATGCCGAAGCACACATATATGCATGTCGATTGGACTATTACTGAAGATATCCCTTTCGTTTTATCCTTGCCACAGATTTCTGAGTGTCACAGATCGGTTCCTCAACGAGCTTGCCCCTGTGGCACACGGACAAATCGCGAAGGACATGGACACGAAGTTCGAGAACCTAGTGAAAGGTTTGCGGTATGTACAAGTTAAGGTGAGTCGATATGCGAACGTTTTCCGCAAGACGTGGCTCATCTCAGGAATCTAATGTGATCGACAGGTTTGGCCCCCAGAGGCATTCGAAGAAGGCGCCGAGTTCATGGAATCCCTGGCAAAATCATTCGAAAACGCACACGGTCTACGTTTCAAAATGGCTTTTGCAGAAACGCTCACAAGGTTGTTGCATCCTATTGGCAAGGTAAGAGCATGATCCCCTGGTCGATGACATCTGAATAAATTTATGCGCAGGCGGCTCAAGCAGAAGTAAACCACCCTCAGTGGGAGAAGGCGATAGAGAAGATTTACCCTCGTGCAAAGGAGATGATGTCAAAGCCCCGATATTGGCATGTCGCGTATCCCCTGGCAGTTACAGCGCTATGCGTGGCACCGCATCAATTTTTCCTAAAACACTGGATGTCCTGCTTTGAGTATGGAATCAGTAAATTGAAGGTGACATCTCGAGTTACTTTCATTGCGCAAGCTCGCTTTGCTCACAGGCGCATTCCATAGGACAAACCGTACCGCATTCCCGTTCTGAATGGGACAGTCCGCCTGATCTGGACATATCTTTACCGTTGCCAAGAGCCTGCATCGACCAGCACATCAAAATTAGATGGGCTCCTAAAGCACTTCTTCCCTACGGGACGGTCATATGTCTTTCCACCTGAAGAACACCTCGAATCATTTATTTGTATTGTCCACTTTGTCATCTCTCGGCATTTCGAATATGGCCGCGACTTCTGCATGGAGCTCCTGCAAGAGTCTGCTAGTGCGAGCGGCGCATTGGCTCCTGAGCGTGTTGGGATCTTGGTGCAGGCGACCCTCTTAACATTACATGGCCTCGAACGCGAAGAACCGACGCCAACATGGCCATCCAGTGCAGACTTTTCGACGATACCGTCATGGGACGATTACCCTTCCTCTTCCGACGTTCTTCCTGCTTCTGTGCTCTCGAAACCGGGTATTCAGGACTTTGTCGACCGTTTCGGTGTGGCAACTTCCACCATTGCACAAGCGTGTTTCAAGGCGGTTGGTCATATGTCCGTCTTTGACGAGCAATGGTCACTCGCACGTTCTTCTGCATCTAGTAGTGCATCATCATTCGAGGAATCCCATAATTTGGTTATCCGTCGGCATCCAGAAGGATCCTTCGCGTATCCGAACCACCTAGTTTCACACATCAGCATCTTGCAGACGTGCTACCAATCATGGCCACGATGCCTACATATCCCATCGATCTCTCTTCCCGACGCGGTTGATATGCTTTTGCGTGGCGTCGTGCACGTCGAGCCGCGAGTGGGCGAAGTTGCCGGGGCGGCTTTGAGAAGGTTCATGAAAGACGCGCTGTATGCGCCAACGGTGCTCAAATGCTTCACTGCGCTCTTGTTCGACCCCAAGAATGTCGAACGGGAGGGAACCGGCCATCGGACCCTCCTCGAAAGTGCAAGGCTGTTAAACCTCTGGACCGGCGTTGTGGATACGTGGATTACCGGGCTTTCCCAGAAGCCAGAGCAGGACCTGGCTGGGAACGATCTGCAGGCTGTTCTTCAGCAGGCTGAAGGGATTGCACTCGGTGCTCTTTTCCTCCTTTCGTATGAATCGATGGCCGTTCGCTGTGCTGGCGTCAAGCTGGTACGCTCTCTCATACCCCTTTGTAAGGATCTCGCTCCCGAGCACACCTCGGCCAATAATCCCACTCCTTTCTCGTCCTTGTTTTCATCGCTGTTCGAGAACGACACGAAGGAATGTCCCTTCCTTCAAGGTTTCGACGAGTTACTCGATCGCGTTGAACTAGATCGTCTTCAACAGTGGAGGAGGTCCGCGAAGCCAGACGCACTTCTCCGAATTGCGGACAGCAACGTAGAGAAAGATCGCAAAATATGGCGCTTCGTCTATCCAGCATTTATGCGGGCTTCGCTATCAAGCTGCGGCAAGCTCATCTCAAATTGTAGGGCTGTCGTTGAAGCGGCGACCTCACGGTATCACCCCACGATGCTCCGACTTGCTGGAATATCTTCCAGTGGTCGCATGCAATCCTCCCGCTCGACAGAGCGTGACGGGTACAAATTGGTAAAAGAAAATATGACACTTATCGACCAGTGGTACATCTGGACTAGGGTGCTCTGCTCCACCGCAGCAGTGTCGGAAAATCGACTCGCGATGACGCAGGCAGGTCGTGAGCACACCCGTGCGCCTTCGGGATCAAACTTTGAGCGCGAGAGAATGTCGACCACGCGCTACCTCTTTAAGCACCTGACGCCATTCCTGGACGCGGACTACACACCATTCCGAGATGCGGCTGTGTTGTCCATCAGTGCATTTCCTCTCGAAGGGTATCCTCAACTCCTAGAAGATCTCAACCTCTTTGCGTCTCGTCAATTTTATGACGAAGGTCGCACCAAGCCAGGTTCACCTGCGACTGGAATCCGTTCTCGTCGACAGGCTCGTCTGCATTCAGCAGTCGGCCGAATCTACTACCTCACCGCTCCGCACCTTCACTCTCTAAAGTCGTCGAGCAAACAAGATGCTTTTTCCCACGCACTCAAGTTCGTTCGGAACACACAGGCGTTTTTACTTGCACCGGACAATCGCGATAATTACTCTTTACAGCGGCTGCGGCGTTATTTTTGCGGGTTGGTCGAGCGTCTCTTCGATGGTTTGGAGGATTTTCCTGAGATGGACGGCATCCCTCACAATATTCATCTATCTCTATATCGTATGTGTGAAGAGTGGTGCCAATATGGACCACAGAACGAATCCGTCAAAACTAGATTCATCTTGATGCAAAGGGCTGCTGCCGCAGCCATAAAAGATCCTGAGGCGGAATCAGACGCTGGCGAGCGATTTCAACACGAGACCAAGCTGTTGTCTCATGCGTCCGTCGGTGCCCTGTCATCTCTTTGTGTAGGCTGTAATTTTCTCCAGAGCGCGACACCTTACTAACCCGAAGTTGTAGCAAAAGGCTTATCGTTCGACCGACACTGTCGATTTGAACACTTCGATCGAACGCCCAATTCCAGATGCTCCCAAACCCCTCGAGGCCGTTCAGATTCTAGATCGAATTCACCCTGTGCTTGAGGACGCCCAAACACCATTGATGACCTGTGCTAAGTAAGCTCACTTGTTCGTCATGAAAGTTGAACTTGACACATTTACTTTCCTCTTCAGAAAAGCGCTACGGTCTCTCCTCATCTTGCCTCACCCCAGCGCAGATCTACTAGTAGATGTCCTTCGTCGAGGGTTCTGTGAAGCCACGACCACCACGTTGAGCAGTGCCGCGTTCTTCGAGACGATCGCGGATGTGATCTGCAACGCATCAGGTCACTCTTTCTCGTTTGGGCAGGTTGCCTGCCTTGGATTAGCAAACCTGTGTAATGGAGACATCACCATACGACGACATGCATTCAACGTTCTTGTGGCTATTCATGAGCAGTCCGCAGGCGTGATTGCCATGGCCGAGTTGGAAACAATGGTGGCCAACCATACCCCGAGCGTTTACCTTCAAGCCCATCGACTAGTTGGGGAATGTCTTGCAGGGGAGCATCCACAGCAAGCTTTCGATGTCCTCACAGAAGTCGCGGCAATACTCTTACGTGTCCACCGCCAGGGTAATGAGAGAGTTTGTCATCTCATGCTACAAGACTTGGAACATTGGATGCCGAACCTCGAGATCAGTACGCCTGACACGTCGAAGCTGGTGTTGACTCCGAAAGGCAGCTTGGTTGTGTACCACTTACTCGCCCTTACCAAGCGATTCAGTGATGCACAGCCCGAGCAAATCGCCGCGATTTGGGCTCGGCTTGTTGAGGTACCAGACCCATTAGCCGGGCGAGCCATTGCGAACTTCCTAGTCAACGAGTCCCTCAAGGTCGCTACCCACGCCTTCGTCAAGTGTGCCTCCGAGGTTATTGCGTGCTTGTCTCGTTCGGCGGCGGGTGTACAGATCTTCCAGGAGCTGTGCAGCATTTGCAGGCCAGAAAGGATGCTCCCTACATTTGAACACCGGCTGGAGCAACCGACTCCAGAGGAACTCGAGCTGTGGTCCGACCTCGACGTGCTGTTCGCGGACGATCAGCCTCGCCAACTCTTGGGTTCCGCTCAGTATGCAATGGTGTACATTGGCTCTGTCTCACTCGAACGCATGTGGACAAACCACGAACAGATACCCGTCATCCTTTCGGCCGTCCTTTCCCATTTGGATCATAGGGTTTCAATGTTGCGATCAACTGCGCGTCGCATGCTGTTCCACCTGATGAGAGCTTGCGTACCCCGGTATCCATCAGCAACTGAAAAGGTCGGACAACCTACTCGAGCGTCTCTGCTATCAGTCATCGCGACGATGGAGAGTCAGGGGGGTTCCCTTTTCTGGTTAGAGAGTGATGCGGAGGAGATAGTTATGCCTCGCATGAAGTACATCGTCGACCAGGTGGTGTCTGTCATTGGGCAATCCGTTCCTGACCTGGCGAAGAACCTAGCTGCCCTATTGATACCCTACGTTGAACATTGCCACAATCGCAGCATCGCAAGACGGTCTCTCCAGGTCTTCCGGTTGTTGAAGGTCCCTCTCTCTCAAGACGTCCTCGGGCACATACTTAGTCGCCTATGCACTACCATTAGTGACGATGAGACCGAGCTCCACCATTTTAGTGAGGCGATCGTCTCCACGCTTGTGGTCTCTGTGGCTTCGGATGATCTCAATCCCGCACTCCTCCCCCGTCTATTCTGGGCAACAACATCGTGTCTTCTGACAGTTGTTGAATCGGAATTCGCCGCAGCGGTCAGGCTCTTAACTGTGTTACTTGGCAAGTTGGATTTAGACAACGTGGATTTTGTCGAATCGGCACTTGCTCAGCGTCCAGAGTCTTGGAACGGCATGTACAGTTTACAAACGTGCCTTCTGAGCGGGTTGCGCTCTGCCACCACCATGGCTGACACATTTGCGGCACTTCGGCGGCTGACTAGAATCTCAGACTCGCGACTCATCGAATCCTCTGAACGTCGTGTTTGTGACCTTTTCGCCCTCTCCCTTCCGTGGTGTCTGCATTCCATGTCTGGGGACAATCGCGATGCCTCCCTCGACGATTTTTGCACTTCCATCGCCAACCTTGCTTCACAAGAAGGCCGGGACACCGTCTCTCGCATCATGACTTCCTTCGTCAAGAATCGCTTCCGTACCAAGGATGACTTCCTTCGGCAGTCTATCGCTGGGCTTCGCGAATACTACTTTGCAACGCGCTGGTCGGATATCGCCACACTCCTTCTGGGCTTGGTTCTCAACAAGGAGAATTGGGTGCGCATCCACACGATGCAAGTGTTGAAGGCATTCTTCCAGCAACGTGACCCACGAAATGCACAGCATTCCCTTGCGACGGAACATCTCATGCCGTTGCTGCGACTTGTTGAGGGTGACCTGGCCGCTGAAGCACTCGACGTCCTTGAAGAACCGACAAGGGTGTCCGGGGGACAAAGTTCCCGCAACGTTCTCCGGATGAGCATGCATACCACATTCAATGCTACCATTGTAGACGAAGGAGAAATTTTTGGTGTTGCTGAAGATTCGGGATGGTGTATCCCTCGAGTCAAATCGCGGCGATCTATTTGCAGAAACAGCATGATGGCAGTCGCGCAAACGTGCATCGGTGCTCTACGTCCATCGTATCTCGATCTAGAGTCACGCTCGCAGGTCATTTCGTTCGCCGACGCACTGGATGAAGATCTTGGCGTATTAGTTCAGGACCTCCACGAGCTGAGTGAATTTTTCCAAAACACGAAGCCGCATCCCCGTATCTTGGTTCCGAGCCAGCAATTGGAGGAACGCGTGGCATCCATCATCGCCCGATCGACGGACAATTCCAACGACGCACCTCAGACGCCATTCACGGACGTCTTTAATATAGGCAAACCACATGATTTTTCGGACGATTCTGCAGATGATAGTGGTTCTGATTCAGAGCTCGATGCGTTCATTTTTGATTCGCCCACGCTTTATCAGAGTGCTCCGAATGGCCGGGGACTAGTACTCAACTAGTACCATCATTTCTGTTCTTCAGTTGTTTTACGCGTACGTACAATATTGTGATCGTGATTTGACACACAGCACTCATTCTTAGCTACTTACCCTACTCGATGCACGCATGCGATATACCACGCCCTTCTCTCGTTTTCTCTGAGGTGTGCTCAAGTTGGTGGTCTGACGTCATCATCATGACTCATGAGGCGTATCCTCCCCTCGGCCGCACTCGGGCCTCACCACAACCTCCACCTCAGAAGGCATCCACCGAATTATCCAGTCGAGAAACCATCAGGGAAAGCATGGGAGACACCGTCATCCGCGAGGTAATATTCCTCCACTCCCAATTTCCAAGTTATGCTACCATGTGGTGAAACAGGTTGCCAAGGATGTTTGGACGTTCTCCCGGTTTGTTCTGCACTGGGCGAAGCAACCCTGTGACTTATCTCTCCTCTAGTCCGTTCGCTAGATACTATGGCATGTTTCCTATCGGTGGTAGATCGACGGCCGTCAAGTTAAGAGACGGAGGTGTCTGGGTGCTCGCCTCGACCCGTCTGGACCACGAAACGAAAACCAAGATCAATGAGCTCGGTCCCGTCAAGTAGGTTCTCTGAATACTCTTACTTGGTCGTCTATACAGATCCCTGGCAGGTACATTATCAATCCGGATATCGTCCACCATCTCTATCTGTCGGAATTTAAGATGGCATATCCTAATGCAAAGGTCATTGGAGTCAAAGATACGACCGAGAGAATGAACGAAAAGTCGTTTCCATTTGACGGACGTGAGTATTAGTCCTCGGTTTGAGTCCAAACTACGACCTTGCGTCAGTCTGGGGTCGCGATCCACCGAACACGCAGTATGGGTTTGAAGAAGATGTAAGTTTACTTTGCCTACCCTGGATGCGTAATTAATCCCGTTTCCAAGATTAAGCACTGGTATGTCCACTAGGAAAAGCAGATTACCGAACATGGGCTGAGCCAGCTTTAGCTATTTCTCTGGCTTCAGGAATAAGGACGTCGCATTCCTTCACGTCGCTTCCAAGTCTCTGATTCAAGCAGATCTATTGTTCAATCTACCAGCGACTGAACAAGTGAGTGGCATGAGTTAGTTCGTCGGCGAGCGATCTTCTTTAACTATCCCCAGTACTCGAAGTCGTCCAGATGGATTCCTCAAGCAACTTTGAAGCCGAATTCATGGGCTCACCAGAAAGTTATTCAAGGTCTCGCCATTGACATCGAGTGAGTTGAATCGGTGCCTGTCTTGTAAACTCTTGAGTGGACTTGAACGTCGTCTGTAGAGCGATGAAACGGGACGCAAAGACAGTGGCTTCTTGGGACTTTGACCGAATAATCCCGTGCCATGGGGTAAGTACTGAAAAATGCGTACCTCCGAATCTCAGATGCTTACATCGTCTGACCAGGATGTTATCGAGCGGGGCGGAAACAAAGCATGGCGAGACGCCTACCAGTTCTTCCTCAACTAACTTTGCCACGGACACGATTGATCGGCTCCGGTCCGATCCACCGAGCAAAAGCACCATCTATGAGCCTGCGGATATAGTACCGTATTTAAACATGTAACACCCTATTCTCAAATGTATTGACTATCAGGTATCTAAAATCTGCGCGCGCAAACCTGTTGCACTATGAGCCAAGATCTTCGAGGTCGTTAGTCTGGTTCGAAGATACCGTCTTTGCCATATCCACACCCTCATTAAAAATCCGACTCACACTGCGAGGTGTAGCTGGCGAATTTTCGGCCAGACAGCGGCCGGTGTCACTGTTGTGGAGGTATTACATAATGGCAGTGAACATCAGGTCAAGCAAGCCTTTGATGAGAAGGATTTGGTTCACTCCAAACCTGCTACCTCACGCCATCGTTGTCGTCTAGGTGTAGCCTAGATTGGGTGCTGTTAGCTTGTTCGAGACTAGCTTCCCGCCCATAGAAAAGGCTCTCCCACAGTGATTGAATGAGAAAGACGAGCTATCGATGCCATCACTGAAGGCATGGCATGACGTGTCAAGGTGGAAGAATCACTGTAACTGAGTTCTATGGGGTTCATCGTCCTCGGCAAAGTTTGCACACTGCCATCTGTTGTAGCCAATCGTTGGTGGTTTTTATCAAAGTCTAACCAGTGGTCACAGTGAGCGGTTGAACAGTACAAGGATGTTTACATTTCCTGGAATATCCATAATATTGCATAAGTCTAGGCCAAAGTGGCTGAGTTAATGTGAGTTGGATGGTTAACGATCGGGGCCTGAGCCTGATGGCCATGCTCTTCATGCCCTTACTGCGCCACTCTTGCACATCAGTTGAACACAAAGCTCAGCTTGTTGCATATGCCTGCATCAAGATGGGCTTTGCGAAGACAGGTTATCTAGTGCAAGGGATAACCACTCCACGTCAACATCCGAGTCGAGTGGCCAGCCGGAGACAAAGTCGAAACATGGGGGGGCACAGGGTGATTCAGGGATCGATCTGGAGCTCGATCTGCAAAAGCTCAGCGATCTTCATGACTGCTGTATGGACTCTGGTGCGAGGGTGGACTGTTGACTGCGAAATAGTCTCGTCAGCAAAAGATTGACGAATCTCACGGTTCTCACCAAAAGGGCATCTTCTCTTGCGACAGCCCAAAGGTACGGTATAAGAGAACGTGATGCCTGAAGGGAGCAGGGTCCTGAGACCTGTGATAAAGCGAAAGACCGCGTGTCGCAGTCCCTAACGAAATAATGAAAAAAACCTAGATCTCAGATCAGTGCTCAAACTTGCTTGTTCTACGGGCCGAAAGCTGTTGACGTTAGGCCGTGTCCTGATGATACGGTAGTACATGTATACCCTCTTCAAGGCCCCCAATCATCGATCAAGCTTGAATCTTTCCACTTTGATACGCTCCAGACTCAGGCTGCTGATCGTCGCCGGTCGATATCGGAAGTTGGTCCAGGGAAAGTAACTTTCTCAAGGAAACGCGGAAGCGAGTGCCAACAGGTCAATCATATCGACTGGGATGATCGAACATACAGGTACTCCAGACGACTCGGAGGATATGGACCTGGAAATCGTGAGTCTGAGTTCAATTGCTATGGTTGCGGTCCAAACTCACTGGCAAATTCCTGACAACTTAGTACCGCGGCCAACTTCGAGCCCAAACTCTTTTCTACTCGACCATTTCAGAATGCCAGCAGTCGAGCTCTGCGAGAGTAAAATTCATTGGAACACTTCAACGGAGTTCTTACTAGGCGTCTTCAAGTTCATGTCATGGATGTTGGCTCGACCCCACGGCGATACTACATTGTGGTCACATCAACTTTCCGGTTGAAATCGGAATTCGTCACGCATCTCCACCGTGCAGAAGCCCATTTTCATTAAACGGATTACTATTAAAGACCGGCCGATTCCCACCTCGTGCAACGCAAGTGGTGATGATGTTGAGCACCAGGATGTCTATCTGCCGCTCAAGTTGGTCAGGTTGGCAGTGGGCGAAGGAATTTCTGCAGTGCGCATTGGAAAAGCATGCTGAGGCTGTAGGTTATGGCTTCTGGAAAAAAACAAATCCGCATCTGGGTCAGTTGGCGATGTGAGGTGAGCAGCCCTTTCGGAACACGCGGCGGAGTCGTGTATTGGGGCAACGGTCCCCTATAAGGCTGGACTTGGGGCAAGCAAACCGTCACAGACACCACGATCTTACCACCTATGCCCCTCTGCCTGCTTTGCCCCACCGGCAACCAGCCTTTTTTCAACGAAATCGGCGAATTGACGAACGTAAGTTGGTTACTTGCTCGTCAGGAGCTACCATGGTCTGACCTTCCGTCCACCTCCTAGCATATTTCGGAGATACATCCGAAAGAGCCTCCCAAACCCGCAGGACATCCTCCTCCACAACTCGCCTCCGCTACCCGATGTTGCATCTGCAACAAGAGGTTCACCACTCCTGTTGGTTTGTCTAGCCACCAGAAGGCCAAACGACACTATCCGCCCCGTCCGGCGTCCCCCAGATTTGCATGCTCCGAGGAACTTGTTCACCCATCAGCGACTCGTGGAGTCTCTCCACCTTTGGTTGCCGTGAACGGCAATGCGATAACCAACAAGTCAGGAGTGACTGAGCAGCGTATTATACATCGTTGCAACGACTGCCAAGTAGACTTCGGCTCTCTCGCTGAGCTGAAGACGCACCAGTCCTCCCACGGGAGGATATCATGCTCGAAGTGCAATCACTTATCCTCCTCCCTCATCGAGTGGAATGACCATTTCAAGCAGGCGCACCAGAACACTCAGCTGAGCAGTTGTCAAGCGGAGTCCGCTCCCGACATCATCCTCGCTTCCAGAAGCTCCAGTCCAGCTATCATTCACCCGGCGAGTTCTCAGCCCATAAGCAACAAGAGTGTCCCTTCCAACTCGCACGGCAAGGGTCGTATTTTCTGCGATCTTTGCAATAAGGAATTTAAAGGTCAGGCGGCCCTGCAAGCCCACACGGCTGCAAAGCATCCTGCGGAGGCAGAGTGCGTTATTTGCCACTTTGTCTGCCCCTCCACAGCCGCGCTCGAAAAACACGTCGACACCGTCCACTCATGTGCCGTATGTCACGATGGCATCTTGAGAGATGCGCGGACTTTGTCCGATCACGTGTTCGAGCATTCTCATCCTATTCCGTGCAAGAGGTGCGGGACGCGGTACCGGACGGAGGAGGAGCGTACGCTTCACTTCGCTGCCGCAGATAACGACCATCCGGTCTGTGTCACTTGCCGTCTCGGCTTTGAGGGTGATAACGCATTACGCTCAGTAAGTTTCCCAACTTGGAGTTGAATGGGCCCCTGATGCTCACTTGGACCCGTTAGCATACGGGTTTAGTTCATTCCGCTCCTCCGAAGCCAAGCCCAAAGCCGCGATTTTCCGCGGCACCTGATATAGAGGCACTCGCAGCTACAAGCCAACCCCGCGGCTTTCGGTGTGACGTCTGCCACGAGTTTTGTTTGTCCCAGACAGAACTCGACGTCCATGTCGTTACAGTTCATTCGTGCCCCATTTGCCATGATGGTATATATATAGACGTGGTATTACTGGAGGAGCACCTGGAGCAGCATCGCTCCCCTTACGCGTGCCATTTGTGCGGCTTGGCCTATGCCGAGGAAGATCAACTCCTCGAACATTACAAGGACTCCCCCAGCGATATCCACCCTCACTGCGAGAAATGCCATATTGGATTCGAGAACAACGACAAGTATACCGCCGTAGGTGTCTCACTTGTTCCAAGTTACAGTGAAATCACTAATCGGGATTCGCAGCACGTCGAAGAAACCCATCCACGCATTGCTTGTGATGTATGCGAGGGTGAATTTTTCGATCGAGAAGAACTCGCCATTCACTACTTGAGTTCGCGGAAACATCCCAAGTGCGAGAAATGTGGCGTTGGGTTCAGAGACCAGTTTGATTACACGGACGTGAGTGATAAGACTTGTCGTTGATTCCCCCTTGACCTCGGATCGTGCAGCATGGCGCTTCTGCACATCCTGAGTGTCACTGTCACCTGTGCCAATGGCACTTTGACACCCCAGATATCTTACAGAATCATATCAAGCATTTTTTCAATCATCCTAAATGCCAAGATTGCAATATCAGGTTTACTGACGCGGATGCGTACCAATACGTGAGATCTAGAACTTGTATGAGTAACCTACCGATGACCCCACTTCCTCTTTGTAGCATCTTTTCACCGTCCACCGTCCACACTTTGGTGATCAGGGACGATCCAACGTTCTGGCCGTCGAGCCCGACCGTGAGGACAAGACAGTCCGTGTTGACCTTTCGAGTCCCGTATTGAGTGCTCGTGCCTTCGACCCCGTTTGGGGCTTCGAGGGTAGTGCCGCACTCCCATATGCGTCGTTCATCCCCCTACCTCCCAGTTTGAGTGGTTACTCCAGCCCCGCATCCCAACGGGTAACTGCTGAATCCGGTGACTCGTCGGGGTCGCATTCGCGCAGTTCCACCCTTTCAGTTGAACAACGTTCTCCTACCGACGGTCAGCCGTGGAATATAACCATCCAACCGCTGTCTCTGGACGCTGGCCAAGATTTTAAGGCATCTCCCGAGTTTGATCACTCTCCCTTGTCGACGATTCCGGCGGTTGGGACGCCCCTCATGTCCAACATCCCAACAATCCAATCGGCCGCCTTCCACAGCCCGTTCAGCCCGCGGCCTGAACCACCTTCGTTGTTCTCATTGTCTCAAGAGATAACTGGCACCGCGACGGCTGTGGCGGAACATGATGACACGGATAGCGATTCTAATAGCTCCTTTACCCGTTCTCCTCCATTGATCTCTCCAGTGGTTAAGTTACCTGATCCGGGTGCAGTATCACCGACATCTACATCGAGTTGGACGATGTCAAGCGATACGGATTCACGAAGACCCTCGTCTCATCGTCGTTCTAAATCATCGTCCAAGGGGATAAACGGCACGTTTTCCATAGATCAGACTGCAACCTCCGATCATACTGTCCCGCAGTTGAGCTTGCTGGTTCCAAGCTCGACACAGTTCACTGGTAGCGCAAGGTCTTGGTCAGATTCCTTCGCATCGCTTACGCAACGTATTGACATTGGATTCTAGTAACTCGGGATGCCCCAGCTCAATCTCCCCCGAGTCCGCTGGTATTAGCGTCTCCGCGTGCATGACGCCAGAGTATCTTCGCGAGGCACGGGCGTATCTGTTGCTCACGCATCAGACGCAAGAACCATCGTCCCCTCCAGAACCTCGTAGTCCTGGTATCTCATCACCCGTTTTATCTTCCGCGGGACTTGCTATAGGTGAACGAGGACGCCGCCGCGAGGTGCGGTTTGAAGATAACATCATGTCGGAGTCCGCATGGGGCAGGCAGTCCGCGTCGAGCGATTCATCCCTCGATCCACCGGTTGTACTCCCTCGACCAGGTCCGGGAAATTTTAGGACGAACGGTATGTCTTCGTTCTGCGTTTCGCGTGTAAATTACCCCTATAACCTGCAATGCAGGAGTCAGTAAATTACCACGTTTTTCGGCTCTCAGGCGTCCGGCTAGAAAAGGGGTTAACGGCCAGGCAAACCATGCGCCCCCTCACGCACACAATAGGCGGCCGAATTCGGCGTCTTTGCCGTCATACCACTGCAGGTTCTGCTATAGAGATCACTGCGAAGAACCGACGACGACTACATGTGGCCACTTGTTTTGTTACGAGTACGTGTGGCCATGAGTGATTTTCTCTCGACCAGTGTGCTGAACTGGACGCAGGTGCATTTCTACCGCGGTTATGAAAGACTCACGTTGTCCTGTTTGTGATGCGCCAACGTTGCTGTATTGTCTGTTCCGGATCGATACGTCGGCTTGAGCATGGAGTAGGTCATTTAAGCGTTACGGTCGCGATATTCTGCGGTTTCGATGTATTTACGTGGTTGGTGCCAGTCCATGAATTCACTTGGTCTCGTTCAGTGGTGACGGTGCTCGACTATCTGCTTGATAGCATGATCTGGTGATTCATCACGGTCGGGATCTTGGTGTAGTGTCCACCTTTTTCACGAGGTAGACCCTGACAAGTTCAGTCATTGTTGGCAGGTGATAGTAGGACGCCTACTTTTTCCAAAGGACAAACTAGTGGAGTCGGAAATAGGTCATATCACATTCTTGCTTCCTTCATCCCATCCAATATTGCGAGTGACATGTGTCAAGCAAGGTGTTTGCCGCTGCCAGGCGGCCTCTCCGATATATAATGCTGCAACAAGAAACCTCTCAGGGGTGTAGCTTATCGCGGGGTCCACTGGACTCAGATCCCAAAAGCAACACGGCACTCCCAAATGCAAGTATAGAATCACAGAGGGGCTTCTTCCGCGTTTTTCACGAGGCGATTTCCTTTTTACCATGTCATGCACGCCAGCTGTCCAGGACGCCACGTTATCCGAGAACTCGTTCTACTAGGGTGGAGACCAACCTGCAAAACATCCTCTATGCTAAGTCTGGGCGACGTTCGTATGGTGGGGTCTCACCGGTCCACTGTGACTGCCAGGCACCTAACTGGGCCTCTATTTCAAGACCCATGTCTTCCTGGCTCGCAGAAGAGAGCGTTGGAAACCCGACGTGTTTTACGCAGTCTTCAGTGGCGCGATGCTCCCCTTGATTACGATTCATAGCCACCGATGGCATATACGGTCAAAATATGTGGTTGATAGATCGAGACTATCTGGGTGGGCCTCTCGCGTACGGGGAGGCACACTCGCCAGACGTATACATGGACCTTGGGGCAGGGGCAGTCGCCACCCTACGGCAGATGACCGATGCCGTCATGATAAGGTGCTGTGTAGGAAGGTAATGTCAACTTGCTCGCTTCGTTCCATATATACCGCTGTCATATCGTGTGGGACAGCCACCGTCGTGCTCTCCATGCGTGGCTAGCCAACCTCGGTGAGCATTATTGCTTTACTCCCCATAGCCCTCGTTTCACACCGTGCCATATCAGCCTTGGGGATCCTGGTCAGCCGGGTCGCCGCGACGCCCGGGACCGATTAGGTATTTCACTAGTGGCATTGCTGATAAACTCGGGGCCGGCATATAGTAACACACTCTCGGTCGTCCTGAACTCAGTGTTGACGTGCATGATCTGGTGTCGGTCGGTGTGCCGTGCGGGGACGGTGAAGGAAAACCACAGACATGCATCACTATAGACGTAAGACTGTGCTGCGGTACACGCCCTCTGGCATCGTGTTGTTGGTATCGTATGGAGTACGGAGTGAGATGGGGATCGTGTTCTCGAGCGTGTGCACGTTAATGATGGTACGTTCTAGTGTCATGTAGATCTACAAACTGTGCTGACCGGTTTGTAGCGTGTATCGAGTCGCCGCAGATGTTGATCGATCGGATCTTGCGTGTGACGGGGGGAAAGGCATGGCAGAAAGATACAATGCCCAGGGTTGGCCCAGGGCGTGGAGACAGCCTGAGAGTCGGACTCTCGGATGGGAGCGGAGCGGTAGTAATTATGTACATCTGAGACGGCGAGATTGCCGTGACCTGTGTATATCCTCCTGTGCCATATCTCGAACCGTGCGAAAGAGACCTTGCGCGCAGCGCTGCACTCTACCAGCACATAATGCCTGTCTGTCCCCTTTGTCCCGGTCGTTCTTTCAAGGACGACGACGCCGTCCGAATGGTCAGCACTCTTTTTCCGAGATAGCCCATGATCCTCACTCGACCACCCGCTCCACCAGCACCGGGAATCCAAAATACACGCCCGTTCCTATTCCTGTGGAACGTGCAGCAAGGTGCTCACCTCCCAACAGGCCCTCGACCAACATACCAGAGACAAGCATTCCAAGCCCTTTGAATGCCAATACTGTGACCGTGAGTTTACCACAGCGCAGGGCCGCGATGCACACGAGGAGGCGAAGCATCCTACGTTCGAGTGTCACTACTGTGACCGCGAATTTGACTCTGAAGAAGCCCGGGAGCAACATGAAGAGGCAAAGCATCCTACGTTCGAGTGTCACTACTGTGACTGCGAATTTGACTCTGAGGAAGCTCGGGAGCAGCATGAAGAGGCAAAGCACCCTACGTTCGAGTGTCACTATTGTGACCGCGAATTTCACTCTGAAGAAGCTCGGGAGCAACATGAAGAGGCAAAGCATCCTACGTTCGAGTGTCGCTATTGTGACAGCGAATTTGACTCCGAAGAAGCCCTGGAGCAACATGAGGACGCCAAGCATAGCGTGATCGAGTGTCGCTACTGCATTCGCGAATTTTCGTCAGAGGGTGCTCGGGAGCAACACGAATCTGCCAAGCACCACTTCGAGTGCAAGCTTTGCAGTAGGAGCTTCACCAAGGTGGAAGCACTCCGACTCCACGAGCAAACAACGCCGCACATTGGATGCAGCTATTGTACAGTGAAGCTCCTTACCGAAGCCCTCAAGAAAGCACACGAATTGTCCTGTAGTTGCAATCCCGCCAACCATGTCCCGCGCTTCACATCGAGGCTCTCCGGCGGGTTTACTTTGTCGTCCAGGAACCGTCCAAAGTCGACGGAAGTTGTTGAGGAAGAGTGGTCAACCTCTGACGACACCCAATCTACAGATGACGAGTCAGAGTCACCCACTTCTCCTCGTTCGGCGCATTCAACATTGGACAAAGGAGAAATGTTTCACTCAACAAGCTCACTTCTTTCCACAGGTGCAAATGGCGGGGGGGCTATCGTCTCGCGGCCTTGCACCTGCACGTGTTCGCTCGAGCCTGGCACGTGCTTGACATGTCAACAATCGTCTTCCCTCTCACTGAACACAGACAAGTCTGTACTGAACGATGCGGAGAACGTCGTCTCCGCTGATGAGAGCCACCAGGATGGTTCTAGGGGTCACCGTGACGTCATTTTCCAGTGTACACCTTGCTTCAAGCTCTTTGAAACTGAAGAGGCTTTTCGGGATCACGTCTGTGCCACCTTTCGCACAACTATGTTCCGGCCCCATTGCCCCGTATGCTATATTCAGTTTGATGACGAGCCATTACTTCAGAAGCACCTGGAAGGCCTTCAGTTGTTCTCGTGTCAGCTCTGTCTGACTCGGTGCTGCTCGGATGAGATACTGCAGGATCATGTCCTGAGTCATCCGACGTGTGGCAGGTGCGGCAAATCCTTTGCTGATAATCTTGCCCTTTGCGCGGTAAGGACCATTTTATTGACAAGTACTGCCATTCACTGATATCGAATCTGTCTGTCAGCATGTGGAATCGGACCACGCGGTCGTGGTGTGTTGGGATTGTGACGGCATCGTTGTTGAGAGGAACAGTCTCGAATTGCATTACGCGGGCGCTTCCGCACATGCAACATGTGGATTCTGCGGCGTGGGTAAGAGAAATTCCGCGGATATGGACGAGGTTTGTGTTATCTCCATGTCAATGATAAACGTGTTCCTGAATACTCCACTCAGCATGTCAGGCACGTCCACGCCAAAAGTACGGAGATTGAGGACCAAGGTGTCGGGAACATAAATGTCAGTGTAAAATGGTAGCTCGGTACCATACTAACGGGTTTTGTGACACAGGCGAGTCCGGATGCCGAGTCTCCATTAGCAGATATGCAACCCCCTGAAGCAGACCGGGAGGAGGTTGATCACGCGCCATTGTCATCCGTTGTGGAAATCAGTGGTCCACTTGATGGACCTGGTGACGAGCACCACAATAGCTCACTACAAACAGAGTCGTCCCTCTTCACCTTGCCTCAACCACCCATGCCACCCCAGGTCGAACAGGTAGACGAGGCAGCCGGGAATCAGTCCGTCATCAATGGAAAGGAGGAGCCCCGGGATGTTGGCGTACGCCAATATGCATCTCCATCACCAACAGCCTCTGAACATGGCAGTGATGCAAGTCGGTTGCAGCTGCTCGCCTCCAAAGTGACCAACACCGCCACTAATAACGATACCGGATCTCTGTCTTCGGTTTCTTCGGTTTCCACGGAGTCGTTCTCCGGTCCAAGGTATTGCCTCCCCTCACCATCGTTTACATGTTCGGCCGATTGACCATGTTGACAGCACGCGCAGCTCTCCGACGACTTCGTCCAGCCAGTCGGTCGTGTTTGTTTCGGCTGACGGTATACCCGACTATATCCGAGAAAACCGTGCGGTCTTGGTAGCCACGAGTGCGGGTTCTCCCTCTTTGGGCTGCACGCCTCTCCGACTGTCGTCCTCATCATCTCTCGAGTCTCTTGGCACGACGGGGTCTGTTACGCGCAAGGCAAGCGTGCCGATCTCGACTGAGGATGCAGCCGCGCCAAGGACGGGCAGCGTAACGTACCGCCTTCACTGCCGAATCTGTCTTCGGGATCCCTGTGAGGACATGATGGCGACGATCTGTGGCCATCTCTTTTGTAAAAGGTACGTCGACGCGTTCGTGGACGATTGGGTACGAACGGAGACTTTTCTTTCGTAGGTGCATCACGCTGGCCGTCGTTGCAAAGTCGGAATGTCCTGTTTGTGAGAGCGCGACGCTGCTCTATTGCCTCTTCAAGCTGGATCTATCGGTCTAGGACCGCGCATTAGCCCTGTTGGTCTTGTTTTGGACATCTTGCACAATGCTTTCCGCATATGGGGCTCGTTGTATATGTAGATCTCCCATGTATGATCACCATACTCATCACGTGCTGCATCTTTGTAACTCCAATTTTAATTGTTGTCTTGCATACTACCACAGTTTCGTCTCCATAGATTGTTACATATGTGAAGCATGGGTAAATTGCGACAGATCGTTACCCGTTAGAACGTCAGGGTATTCTAGTGGGCCAAAGTTCAGGCGGCGACCATGCACGAACTTTGGCCCTTCCAACAGAGATCTTGGGATGCCTAGGTGCTGGATGGAGTGCCTGTCTGACCAGCGATCTCGGTCTGTAAATCTTTCTCGGACGGGTTCTCGGTCTCTTGGCCGTATTCTTGAGCTTCACGTTGTTGGCGTCTGTGCTTTCCTTTGACCGACTCCCATCCAAAAATCTTTGTGCGTCCCTATCAAAGAAGCGAGATGTTAACCGTGTCTGTGGAGCAAGGCCAGCTAGTTTACCTCTCGGAACTTGTAGTACACGAGCACGGCGATGACGGCCAGCCAGTAAAACACGTACGCGAGCACGCTACCCACTGACGGCGCGATCAATAACGTGAACAAAGAGGAGCGAGCGGGGCGAGCCTTACATGTAGCGCTGTTTTGCCAACCAAAGAGGGCGTTGAAGATGGACCAGCTGCCGTTGGAAGCGTCACAGCAATCGAGGTGCCAGACGTTGCCTCGGACGTCATACGACCCGGGGCCGGTTCCGCCAGCATCGTCAGAGGAAGCGCCGATGAGCTTGATGAAAGAATTTGATTCGAATTCCCAAACGGCTCTTGAGAACAGGCCGGCACCGATGAGTAAGAGGAGGTTCGTCATGCAGACAAGGAATATTTTGAAGGCTGTCAGAGTGTTGGGTTGTTAATGGGGGGGCACTTTGGGGGGAGGATGAGAGATACTTGCTTGAACGGCTGGCAAATTGGTACACGATGGCGCCGCATACAAGGCCACTGATGATGCCGACGATGGTGGCAATGGGGATAGAAGTAGCAGGCTCTCCAAGTGCAACGCCACCGACAAAGATGACTGCTTCCAGACCTGTTGGAGGAGGTGAGCCAGAGGATCGTGAGGGGGGGGAGGGACATACCCTCGCGAAGGACGGTGACCATGGGGAGGATGAAGAGCATCCATTTACTGGTTTTTGCGCCAGGATCTGTCTCTGAAAAAGAACGTGAGAGACAGGTCAGGGACATCCGGGACACACATACGTTTGCCGCTGAACGCATCCTGGAGTTTGATACGCCATTTGGTGCGCGCATTCTCCATTTTGAGCATGGTGACCCCCATGACGAAGATCATGACGGAAGCGATCAGCTGAAAGATGCCTAGAGACATGTCAGGGCAGTTACGACAGGATGTGGTAAGGGATGCGTGCCTTCCCATAATTGTTCTGATTGTGTCCATAGGTTTTGCGCCTGAGTGAACCAAATGGCGATGAACGCTCCGCCAATGGCGATGGCGATGGCTAGGCCAACGAATGCACCGAGAATGACCTGGGAGACACGTCAGGGGAAGGCACGGGTGGTGTAGGGGGTGCATGCCTGCAGCCTGAGTTTTCTCAGGACGCGTGGAGAGGCTCCGGTGGTCGGATTGGACTCGGGGTCTGGAGGTGTGACGGTGCCGGTGTCGGAGAGCGCGGACGGGTCTTTGTGGACGATTTGTTCGACGAGACTGAGGAGGACGGAGACGACTAGGGCAGCCTCGAGGGCCTCGCGGAAGACGACGAAGAAGACGGTGAGGGAGAAGAGATTCATGGGTGTGCTGGATCTGGCCTGCTCCAGGGCGTGCTTTATCTGATAATTTTTCCATGTCCGCAAATAAATCAAATGCGTGCCTGTCAGTTTCATGCCGTCTTATCAGATAATTTTTCGAGTATCGTCCCGCTCACATAAAAACCGCACCGCCCGCGCGTATCTTTCCCTCCCAGCCCGCCATGCTCCTGTCTCTCCTCGCTCTCGCCACACCCACCTTGGCTGCCGTCCAGGAACTATGGTGGAATGTCACCTACGTCCAAGACGCAGACCCAGACGGCCTTTTTGCCCGTCGAGTCATTGGCATAAATAATACCTGGCCGTGCGAGACCCTTGCCTCACCATCGTGGCTTGACCTCACCTTCTTTCAGACCCCCTCCACTCTCCGTCAATACATCCGACTCTCTCCTCATCCACGTGACCAACTCCCTCGACGCACCAACGTCCCTCCATAACCATGGCATGTTCTTCAACTCCACCAGCTGGATGGACGGTGCCGCCCTCGTCACTCAGTGGTATGTTCCATACTGTCTCTCTGCCTTCGTCGCCCACCTCGTACGATCCAGTGGCATCCCCCCCGGTCAGACGTTTGACTATTTCATTCCGGTCAACTCCTCTGGCCAACACGGCACCTACTGGGCTCACGCCCACGCAAGCGTGCGCGGATTTTCCTAATGATTTTGAGCCGAGCTCACTCGTTCCGTATTCCGATCAGGGTCAATATGTCGACGGTTTTCGTACTCCCCTTGTTTTGCATCCCTCGAACGAATCCTATCACTATGACGAAGAATTCACCGTCATTCTCGGCGACTGGTATCATCAAGAACACCCCGTGTTGCTGAAAAGCTTTATCAGCATTGGCAATCCGAGCGGCATCGAACCTATTCCAGGTAAACTTTATTATCAATCTTGTAAACCGTACCTTTTCACATGGGCCGTTGTTTAGATTCCGGCTTGATCTACTTTGCGCAGGACTCGTCCTACTTGCCTCCCATCGCAGGAACCTCACCAGCGCCTGTGACCTCTGCAGTGGGATTCAATGAGAATGCAACGTTACCGTTCGTTCCAGGCAACACCTATCGGCTCAGAATCATTAATACGGCGGCGTTCGCCGCATTCTACTTCTGGATTGACGGTCATGAGATGCGCATCATCGAAGCCGACGGTGTAAGTCTGCCATCTCGCCCACCTGCAACGACCATCGTGAAGCTCACCTGCATCATTCACATAGACAGACGTACAAGAATATCCGACAGACATGCTGAGCATCTCTGTTGCACAACGCTACTCCGTACTCGTTCAGGCCCGCAACGATTCATCTTCCAACTGGATGATCCATGCTGACATGGACACCACAATGTTTGACCAGTTTCCCCCGACACTGCAAACGAGTGCGTACCGCTCTCAGTTTATTCGCATTCATCAGTTGAGGTGCACCTAAACAGATCTCACCTCTTCGATCACATATGCCGCTGGACAAAATGTCACTGACCTAGGACCCGTACAAACCTATTCCACGACTAACGATACCGCACTAGTCCCGCTCGACCCAGTCCCGCAACCTGGACTTTCACAAACTGTCGAGTTAGAAGTCGCGTTCGACACCATGAATGACGGCACGAACCACGCCATGATGAACGGGGTTGTCTACAACACCCCCCTCGTACCCGCAATCATGTCCATTCTCACTCTTGGTGAGAATGCGACAGCCCAGGAGGCATACGGACCATATAGCATCATGCTCAATCACCTCGATGTTGTTGACATCGTCGTCAAGAATTCAGATCAGGGATCACACCCATTGTGCGACAGCTTTTTTCCGACCGTGCCGCAGTTTCGTTGCTAATATCTCTGTCTAAGCCACCTGCACGGTCACAAGTTCCAGATCGTCAACCGCGCCGAACAGTACGACTCGACGGATCCTACGTTGAACCCGCCGCTGATCGAGGGGCAAGCTAATCCTATGCGCCGTGACACCATTACCATTCCAGGTGGCTCGTCTGCCACACTTCGGGTTGTTGCGGACAATCCTGGAGCATGGCTCCTCCACTGTACATTTCTCTGCTTGGGATTGTGAGATAGTTAATCACTTCCAGCTAGGTCACATCGAATGGCACTTGGAATCTGGGCTTGCAGTCCAGTTCATCGAGGCACCCCTTCAGGCCCAGGAGCGAGCTGTGGGACAAGCCCCATCATTCCTATATGAACAGTGTGCTGCGCTAGGTCTTCCTCAATCAGGGAACGCCGCTGGTCATGCGTCTGCGACGGATTTGTCCGGGCTACCCTTGGGACCCTGGCAACAGATAATGGGTTGGCAGCCGAAGGGTATTTTAGCCATGACTGGGTGAGTGTGCACGCTCCCGGATTTATAGGCATCCCAAAGGACTCGACTGATATGTTGTCCAACAGGTGTGTGCTCACGGCTGTCATCGGCATGTTGACTGTGGTGTGGTACACGATGGGGATCAAAGACAGCGAGGAGGAGATTGAGCAAGAGGTGATGAGACGCATTGAAGCCAGGCGAAACCAAAAACGTTTTGGTTTGTTCAAAAGGACCCACTGATCTACCCCGAACTTGTTGGTTTCGGACGGGGGTGGGTCAGCGGGCTTGTTATGAATCGTGTATGTATGATCCATACCTCCCGATGGAAGTCGTTTCATGCGAGGCCTACAATGTACATAGGTCCGACTGCTCCATAAGTCTAGATCGAATAAAACCATTACATACCCATCGTTTAGAGGGAGTCAGACGGCACTCCGTGCACCCGCACGGCTGCCCATATGGACCATGGGTGCGCCACTGGCAGAGATGATTACCCTTGTCAGAGTGTGTATTCTCATGGTGTCCCTGGGACATTTTTTACCAAGTACGTACGGAGGACTTGATTTTGAGACTCACGGGGCCGGATCTACAAGTGCTTACCGCTCTCTCTCTCTTTCCACTCGAAGTGAGACGTTGACCTGTTGTCGTCTTGTTCATCTCCTGACTCTCTCATCGGCGTTATCCGGGATTGTGTCATAGCCAAAATTTGATTCGGTCGACTGTTGACTTCGAAATGTTGCACTGCACTCGTTTTCTTCTTCGCCCCCTCACAACCACCGCTGTCCTCCCCGTCAGCAAGCAAGGCCTCCTCAGAATACGCTCCATGGCCACCGCAAACACACCCGCCTTCGTGCGTAATTGTCTTCTCCGTCATATGTTATCACTTTAAACCCAGCTGTAGAACAAAGTTTTGTACACACCTCTGTCGGAGGCCGATCCCGAGGTACAGAACATTATCGACAAGGAAACCTGGCGGCAGTATTCTGGACTTGAACTCATTGCCTCGGAGGTTCGTTCTTCGTGTTTCCCCCCCAAAAAAAAGTTCCTACCCCGAACAACCTTCCAAAGAACTTGACCAGCCGTGCCGCCATCGAGGCTAATGGCTCGATCTTGACCAACAAGTATTCCGAGGGCCTTCCTGGGGCCCGGTATTACGGTGGTAACGAATGGATTGACGAGCTCGAAAACCTCTGCCGCAAGCGGGCCTTGCAAGCATTCAACCTCGATCCTCAGAAGTGGGGTGTCAACGTCCAGCCTTACTCTGGAAGCGTGAGTCCGTCTACTCCGGACACGAATCACTCCGGGCTGATCGTGAAATTTTTCACTGCCCCCTTCAGACTGCCAAGTGTGTTATGTCTCATGGTCCGGCTGGCCGGGACTGACCAACTTTCCTTAGCTTCGCAGCCCTGACGGCGATGATTCAACCCCAGGACAGAATCATGGGATTGGGTCTGCCTGACGGTGGTCACCTCACCCATGGTTACTACGTACGTTTCACGACTACTGGACTTGTTTTGCCTCCTCACTGATCGGCCTACCGGTTTCCAGACTGCGAAGAAGAAGATGACCGCATCTTCGATCTACTTCCAGTCTTTCCCTTATGGTCTCGACCCTTCGACGCAACTAATTGATTACGTGGCCTTGGACAAGCAGGCCAAGATATTCAAGCCCCGTTTGATCATCTGCGGTGCTTCCGCGTACCCCCGAGACTGGGATTATGCTGCGCTCAAGGCCATTTGCGACAAAGAGGGTGGTTACCTGATGGCAGACATCGCTCACACGAGCGGTTTGATCGCAGCACAGGAGTTGAACAGCCCTTTTGATCACTGTGATGTCGTTACCACCACAACGTGAGTGCCTTTATCCTTCGTCTTTCCGTCCAGACTGGGGGACTGAGTGGATTTAGTCACAAGACGCTTCGCGGCCCACGAGCAGGTTTGATCTTCTTCAGGAAAGATGGTCAGAAGTATCAAGACCTCGAGAAACGCGTCAACGAAGCCGTCTTTCCTGCTTGCCAAGGTGGCCCTCACAACCATGTTTGTCTGTTTCTCTAAACCTTGATACTTTGACGTAATGTACCTTTCCGGCAGACAATCGCTTCCGTCGCGACCGCACTCCTCCAAGTTTCCCAGCCCGAGTTCAAGCTGTACGCACGTCAGGTCATCGCCAATGCCAGAACACTGGCCAGTTGCCTTGTCGATCGTGGGTACAAGCTCCAGACCGGTGGTACTGACAACCACCTCGTTCTTTGGGACCTCCGACCTCTTGGGTTGACTGGCAGCAAGATCGAGAAAGTGTGTGACCTTCTTGGCATTACCATCAACAGTAGGCCCGTTCTTCGCGTACCCTGCTCCATCTGAGTCAACATCCTTTTCAGAAAATGCCGTTTCTGGGGACGCTTCCGCGCAAACGCCTGGCGGTATCCGTCTTGGTACCTCTGCCTTAACATCGCGTAACATGGTGGAAAAAGACATGGAGGTCGTTGCAGAATTCCTGCACCGCGCGGTCCAGCTCTCGCTCGTCCTGCAAAAGGAGGCTGGTTCTAAGCTGCTCAAAGATTTCCTCCGGGTGGCTACCACCGAGAGCGAGGGCAAGGCCGGGGCAAAGGCGGTCAGGGAACTGCGCCGGGACGTTGTTGTGTTTGCCCGCCAGTGGCCTTTACCTGGTGCCAACGTGTCTACCCTTCAACGACCTGCGGGGATCGAGGAGGACGATTAGGGGAGTTTCGTTTAGGAGGGGGGGGGATGTGGGTTGATAATCCCCGGCGCCGTCACACGGGTATGTGATGGAAAAGATTCAACGATCACGGGCAGATTTTCGATTTGGACGTTCAACATTGTCCAGCAACTATCACCGTTGTGTATCATTATGTTCCCACGCTTGTAGCTTGTACCTATTGAAGAGCGACGAGCGGAAGTTGTTGCCAAGAGACCGAGAGAGCTTCAATGTATTGAACAGTCATTTCACTACGAGGTTTCGTGAGACTTCACTGGCTTCCGTTGAATCCCTGTTGCTCACATCGATCGATCGACAAATCTTGATTGTTCTGGAATCCGCTACAGGCTGCGATGGTGGGAGTATTCACATGAGTACACGGACCTGAGCACTTGCTAGTAATAGGCCCAAGGGGCCAAGTTGCTCAGGTCCACGCACTCATGCACATATTCCCAACACCTCCATTAAAGGTTGTGGGACAGCACCCATTATAGGACGACCATATGCAGGGATGCTAAACACTCTCAGGTCCCGATTATCAGATATTGATCATATCTGCCTAACAGTGTTGCTCAGGGACTGTTCCAACCCTGTCTTGGGATCCGGGGTGGACCCTTGGGATTATTAATCACCTGGTCCTGAATCATTCCCGCCGCCGCCATCGCCTCCGCGGAGGGACGACTCATCAAGTGCTAGCTCGTGTATACTTCGCGACTCCCGAGGCACTCGGCCGATTACGGCCTCCTGGCGGGACGACACTCTGCTAAACTCCACCGCGATTCCACAGCCGTGGCAGAACATTGTGCCAATAGCGACCGGGCAGACATTGAGTAAAGTTCCGAGTCCAGCGTTCCGACGGAAGGCTAGTTCATTCTGACAAGTCAACAATTACGGTCCTGCGGAGGTCGAAAAGTCTAAGACAATGTACCAAGTCACGTCTGCAACGAGCTGCCGACGATCAGATGGGCCAGGATCGACACTTGTACAAGCTTGGCAGTCCCATGGAGAAACTCAAGAACGAGGGTTTCGTCCCAGAGGTCTATGGATTGGCGATCGTTCCAACTTGGTTCAGGGTGTGGCCAGTATTTATTCAAGACTAGCACAAGCTTGGCAGCCCCATGGAGAAACTCAACGAGGGCTTCGTCCCAGAGGCCTACGGATTGGCGATCGTTCCAACTTGGTTCAGGGTGTGACCAGTATTTATTGAAGACTAGCACAAGCTTGGCAGGCCCATCATAATGGAGGAACTCAAGAACGTGTGCTTTGTCCCAGAGACCTATCGTAACGCGGTAATGGACGCGTCTTTGGGAACTAATAGGTGCCGTGATCAGCGAAACTGTCGAATGGAGCAACAGGGTTCGCCTGTGCCTCTGGGCGGATATTTAATTCAGCAACGCGGATCCACCGACTAGCGCCCATGAACTTCCCTCCTTGGTCTCTCACTCTGCAAGGTGAGTGGTGTGTTGTCGCGCTTGGCCTTGTCTTTCGTGGATGGGAGAGACTGACGGGGCATCGCCCGTCTGTCTTCTCTTGGATTTCTAGTCATCGCGTGTGCATTCCACGCTGTTGCGATCGCATGCACCGTTTTTAGGCTGATGTACCGCTGGTATATCGCCCGTCTTTGGTGGGATGACGGGTGGGCCGCGTTCGCGCTCGCAGTCGACGTGTTGTGTCTAGTAGCCGCCTCGTTGGAATCACCCGCGACAGGTAAGAACCTCATCTGACACGAGTCATACTCGCTCGACACGTTCGTCAAAATAGCCCAGGCGCCAGCCATAGACGAGATCACTGACTGGATGGTTGCGATGGGGTTCCCCTCCGTTCTCTGGTGCGCGCGCAAGCGTGGTGATCGTGGGGCTCTTTCTTTTTTGCTGACCGTTTCCCCAGGGCTTGTCGGACAAGCATCCTGTTCTCTATCAGCCGCGTTGCTCCCCCCTCTCAGCCACTTCGACGCATCGTGATCCTCGTCGGCTGTTCGTTCCTCGTCATGTGGGCCGCTTTAATGGGCCAGAAACTCCAGATTTGCATTATAAATGACTGTAGGGTCGCAGGTTCAGTGGGACTCTCTCAGCTCATCAGTTAGTGTCTCCCCCATTCCCATGTTCTATCAAAATCCCAATCCCTCCTCAGCGGACGTGGTTTCCGATGCAGCGCTCGTCGTGTTGCCTGTTTACCTCCTCCGAAGGACAAATATTACCCACCGACAGCGGATTATGATATATTCAGCGTTCTCGGCCGCATTGTTGATCACCGCCGTCACCATTCTCCACTCTGTCATGCTCTTCACGGTGCGCTCCAACGGGATCGTCGTCATCGGTCACGTCAAGGTAAGTCACATTCGATGTGTCATCCGTTTTCTTGGCGTGTCAACCAAAGGGGCGGGGGAGTGGGAGAATGAAGAAAATGAACAAGTGAACAACGGAGGTTTTCGTTCCCTCGGTGCCCACGGACCCTACAATGGGACACAGCGCTCCCCTCGTGTTCTCATTCGTTCTATTTTTCTTTTTGCTTGTGTTTTCTGGCTCACGTGGGATACGTGGCCAGACGGCGCTCTCACTGATCGTGTGCAACCTCCTCGTGATCGTGGCGTTCACGTACCGTATATGTCATCGAGACGGCGATCTCGACGCGACGGAAGAGCGGATCTCGTTTACGAATGTGGACCTGAACACGGGCATTACGGAGAGTGCTGTGGACAAGTACACGACCACCGTCGTACAGCACTCGATGGTGTTGGAGATGTCCAGCAGGACGACGACCAGAACGGTTGGGGTTGAGGAGGCAGAGGGGTCCGTGGAATCGAAGTTTGTGTAGTATAGACCTTTTGTTGTGTGCGAGTTCTGTTCTGGGGATCAACCCACAAGTTGATTCCTTCCTTCCTGTACTGTAGTCTGACTCGTATGTGTGATAGACCCAAGTATTATCTTCATCGTGAATCAATGCCCTTAGCAACCGTTGAACGTGCAACTCAATTGAACGGGCCGTGCGCCCTTTTCGAATGATTGATACGCGTAACGTATGTGTACGATATCATGAACCGATTATATAATGTAGCATCTCGATCACAGACCTTGGGATATTGCAAGAAAACCGCGAGAATGTTCAGACAACTCACCTTGCACAATAATCTCGACATGTGCAATAAGGACTATATATGCTTCATGAGGTCTTGCGAGTGCTGGTAAGCGTCCATACATTGATAACCAAGACGAGAGTCAGCCAGTACGGAAAATCGTAGGTCAATATCCTTTTTCGTCACCGCTCCTCCGGTATTATAATGCTGCCTTGATTCGTCTCCACTTTCGATGTCCCAGTGGCAACGCTAGAAAGCCTTGAAGCCGGTAGACCCGGGGACTCGAACGACCAAGTGGACGACTTGGTCGTAAATGAACGTAGACTGCTGGTTGCCTGGCTGAGCTCGACTGTCGTAAACTCTATGCGAGTCCTCACGGCATCAGATACCCCAAGATCCGTTCGGCCCCTGCGCACGGTACGATAGATGAACGTGAGGATGACCAGGAGATTACACACGATCACCGAGAGCGCAGTCTGTTTCGTCGAAGCCAAGTTCGATGACGCACGTGTTTGATATCAGAGGCGCGTGGTCATGAGCGCCAGAGGTGTACGCGCCTTGATGTGCGCGACAATGATGGACCCCGACGTGACGGGCTTGAAGAGGAATGTTGCATGTACGATGGTGACGACGTTGACGTAGAGAAGATGAGAATCTTGCGCTCTCGACTCAGCACCACGCCACGAAAGAGTATGATCGGAAATACGGTTAAGAGTATGTCGGCCAGACAGTCCGCTGTCAAAAAAAAGGAGAATTCATTATGACTAACGACGAGTTGCTTGGAAATTCCGGCGCTCACTGACTGTCTGAGCGGTCGCAATCGCAATCGTGATCCCACATGGCCCGCGGGAAATACAAGTTTCCAGTCATTGAGCGAGCATAGCAATCCACATCGCTCCGAAAGCGAGGCCAACACAAAGTGCGACTCGTTTCAACGGGACTTCGGGTTGGGAAACGCGTACCATGGACATCAGGACACTTATCCTCGTCGCCCTAATATTTGTTATGGCAGAGTTCGTTTGGCGCGCGTTGTCAAGAGCATCTGAACAGGCTCACCACATTATTGTGGGGAACGCAAAAGCGCCGATCCATTGGCAACTGGTGACTGAGGCAAGTACGTTGCCGTGAGTCAAGTTTGTACCTCAGCGGTGAGCTGATTCAATGATAATCTTACTGTCAAGCAAACGTTGTTCGAGGACAACGGAGACCAGACTTGCCACGTCGACTAAGAGGGCGACGACAGCCCGCGCATCATCCCACCACATACGGCTCACGGTCCATCTGTACCAGAGCCTAAACAAGGTAGAGATTATTGCCGAGCTGCGCAGGGATAACGCGATTGCTATGATGGGTTTAGAAACAACTCTAGGATATGACAAATGAGAAAGGACGAGATATTCACCAATCATCGTGCAGCTCCACATCAAGTTCATCGTGTACAGTGAGTGCGTGTCGGGCGCAAATGCGAACGATTTGTAGTGTTTACTGTACCTTTTATACATCCCAGCCAGGTGGAGCGTGTCGCTAGGCCGTCACCATTTCTACGTTACGCGCAAGCCACAACTTGAAGAGTCCCACAGACAGGGTCTGTTGCCAGTGAAACAAGATCGGAGTAATAACTCTATTACTTAAAAATTAAATAATTTCCATGTTTTTGCGTGAGGTCATGACTCGGGCAATGTTTCAAGCACAGCCATTGGTACTCGAACTTTGAAACCAGGCTCCTACCCAGGCCCCCACCCAGCCGCTGCTTCGAAACGGCCCCGGGCCTGGGGCTCCAAGGACTTGTGAATTCTATGTCGTACGTTTTTGCCTCTTGTGATGCATTCTCGGCTCAGGTGCTGTGGGAGATCTGGCGTACATGACTGACCTTGAGAGGAACGCTGACATCGTCTTTGCTTCTTCCTATGCACCACTTTTGATGAACGTTGCCAACCACCACTGGGCAAATTCGACAACCTCTTTTTCTTTTTCGTCACCACTAACATCAGCTTAAGACGCCCAACGTTGTCGCTTTCGAGTAAGCCTCAACATGTATCTTGACAACATTCACCATTGATTTGATTTGAAACGAACAGTGCTTCGAGAGTTCCACTAGCTACTATGTCCAGCAGGTATAATCTGTGCCTATACTCTGTCGAGGCAGCGTTGACATATTGAGCACAACTCTTCAGCACTCACCGAGGGACTGCATATTTGCCCAGCACGCTCCCCAGTTCCAGTGGAACTCTGTATTGGAGCATCACCCGTGACACCAACCTTGGCGTTGTCCCCATCAAGCCACGTATCACAATAATCAATGATTTCAGGGTCTTCCTAAGATCATTTGTCTAGGTTGTCAACTACGACACTGAGCCAGCACCGGTGACCTTTAAGTTGCCTGCCAGAGACGGGTTTGCCACCGTGATAACCGGACCTGTGAACGCGAGCAACACCCCCACGACGCCAGACGCTGTCGTGCCTAAGACGTCCGCCATGACTTTTGCCCACTTTCAACTACATCGCCCCTGCCTACAGTGTCAGTGCCTTGACAGCCTACCTCGTATAAAGAGCTAGATAACGAGCCTGATGAATGTTTACAAGCGCAAGGAACAGAGGCGTAGCCGGTATTATAATGGACCTTCTCCGGATAATCGTTGTTGTAGTGCAGTTTGAACCCTTCCAAAGACATCTTCAATGTGCTGCAAGTATTCGTCCGAGTTTTGGTCTTGCATGTTGCCAGCAGGGACGTCCAGCGTAAACGAGGGTTGATACAAGGGGAATGCGCGATGGTCTGGAATTTCCGCATCTAAAGAGAGCGGTCTACCAGCCTGAAACCAGAGTCATGAGATCGACGTTCTGATAGCAAAGTCACCCACCACAACAGACGTCAGAAATGCCCAGGCGCGTGCAGCATTCGGGGAATTGTATCCTCCTTGACGAGCGTTTGGCAGTGACATCGTAATAAATAACAACAGCACGTACCGCCCCCGAGAAGGAGCTTCTTTCCTGACCAGCTATGCACTATTCTATCAATGCACCATCCGAGTGACCCAATGCCTCCAATCGACCAGTTCCAAGTCGCCATAGGGTCGCCTGCAAGTCCATCCGTGCCACATTGGACTATGAGAAAGTCCGGCTGGAACGTGTCCTTGATCTTCTCGACCACCGGCCACACTCGCGCAAATGTCCGGCAAGAAGCACCTTTTTGAAGTGGGAGAGACAACGTAAACGGGTCGAACGAGACATCTTCTGGATTTGGCAGCGCAGAAAGAGAAGAAATGGGAAAGAATCCAGGAGCGGCGTGATGAATTGAGAGAGTCTAAAGTGCAGTACGCGTCTGCGTCCAACCCGCCAACTGTGGAGTTAAAGCTCACTTACCAGAACCTGAGACACTGCAGTCAAACTGGGATTATGAAAAGCATGCGAGACGGCATCTGAAAAATGCAGATCCAAGTCGAGGTACATCACACGAGACCTCCGTGGGGGTACTGAAGACGGCGAAGGCGGAATGCGTCTCAGAGCAAGGATAGCGAGAACACAATCGGCCACGTAGCAAAACCCAGAAGCATAGGACTTTTGTGCATGGTGTCTAGAATCGTTTTGGCCGGGAGCGTGAAAAGAGCCGCTGGGAAATCAGTGAAACGTAGCTGACCTGCCGCCATCCCAACAAAGAGCAACATCGCAGGTGTTCTCCTTGATTGCATCAACAGCTGTCAATGTCGCTCCTGCGACCAGCGGTATATACTCATGCATGCCTTTGAACGGTGGGCAATCCTACTCTGCGTGTATGATACAACCACGGCAGTATAACAGAACACGCACATCCTCGAGCCCGAACTCGGCGACCTGAGACAGGTCTTCGTGGTCGTTGGAAGGGTTCAAGGCATAATCAAGGTAGTTGCGAGTATGATAAGCCAAAAGCTCTTTGCTGGTTGCTCTGCGGGGACGAATAAATTTGATATACTTCTGGCCATTGGGGAGGGCCAACGACTGTATATCGAATGCGCTGACCAACGAGTGTACCAGTAATGAACGGTTTTCATTCGAAGGGAGCAGAGATGACACCTGATCAGGATCTCCAGATCAGTGACGGATGTTGAATCGTGCGGCACATTAATGTCACTGGTCTGGCCGAGTCCCCAAGTCGTACTTACCCTGACTAGTTCGTCGGACACGATGTAAGTGACTGGGAGAGTACCGCATGAATTGTGCTTCTGCATCCGAGTCCGTGTTTTGGTAGGGTTGTCAAGTTTGAGCTAGCAGTGTAGTCAATGGTGACTATCGAGGGTTGTAGTATGAAGGTTATATGCAGTGACAGTCGCCGTTGTGTGGTCAAGATATGTACGATATGACTGAAGTTTGTCCGGGCGACAACACTGATGAAAACTAAAGTGTGTGTGTTTCTTTAGGCTCAGATTCGCTGCAATTTGGATTTCCGCGCCGCAAGACCGTGCATGTAGGTCCTAGGAATCATATTTCGAGGTGAGTTGAGCTAGAATGACTCGTGATGGTGTTCCAGGCTGTAGATTCAGAGCCGTATGCTTAATTAGATAGAATAATTGGGTGCAAGGGGAAGGCGACGTGTCGGTTCTCTGGGTGTGGGGGCGTGTGCAAGGCTGACGCGAGTCCAAGACATGGCTATGTAGTTACCGTCAGTGTGAGTGCGAGTGCGAGGACAGGGCGAGGACAGGGAACAAGTGGACTCTCAATGCGCGTACAACTGACTGTTACTGCAAGCATTGCTCTACTAAACATCGAGTGATAAGATGTTTTGTGAATCAAGTAGGCCGAGGGACCCAAGGCTGAACCGCATGTCCTCCGAGATCTCAATCTCGCCTTCAATCATACGGCCCTCCCTGGCGGAGATGGTCGCGGCCTGGGCAATCTCGGCGGTCGTCGTCACCCTCTTGGCACGGCCAACCGTTGGCCGCTTGCGACCCGCGAAGGACCATGGGATTTCACCGTGTAGCCACGTTCCGCATAAATGGCGCGCGCCAACGCCATTGTCATCATAGTCCCATCCCGAAAATCGATTCGTCTTTTGAGCCACGTCTTGAACGAGACTATAAGTGTGTGAGCGTGCGTGCGACGTGGCCTAAGAAGAAGGGAGGAGGAAACAGGAACTACAACAAATATGAGTCAGCATGCAAAGCTCCCGCAACGGACTCAAATCCAAAACACGCCAAGCCTGAGGCACGATCAATTTACTGCACTCGGTTTGGAAGCCTTTAGTGGGTGTGTTACCACCCGAAGGAGGTTAACTTGACAACCTGCTCTAACATGATGCCGGTTCTGGAGGGTGATTTCCAATCAGCAGACGGTTGATGATTAAAGCGGGGGGCGAAGAGGGAGATGCACAATGGAGCGATCGCTGCAGGCATAAGCAAATGAGGTAATTAACGTCGGCAAGAAGGGCGAGTACAACCAAAGTATTCTCCCAAAGCGAGAGATGTACCAGCGATACATTGACCTGAACATGCCGGAGACGATGGCGAGGGAGAGGAAGTGGGAAACTTGTGAGAGGGATGAATGCTAAGCAAACCTTTGAGATCCAGTGGCCAAGACTGTAACGGATGACAAATGTGATTAACGGGTTAACTGTAGTCGGACGTCGAGGGATGGAAGAGTTTAAGCATCACGAACGACTCTGTTTGAGTTGGGGAACCAGAGAGGGAACACATGGTGTTCATGAACAAACGTGTGAGTGCCGCACTGGGAACAAGTGGATGATGTTGGTACGTACACTTTCAGGATGTTGACGAGGGCGGATATTGTAAGGGGAACCCGGAGCGTGGGACAATGAGACCATTTCAAGCGTGACGTCTCGTATCGATCCGAGGTGGCGTAGAACGATAAGAAAGCGGTTGGAGACTGCCCAAATTATTCCACCTCTTGACCCTGGACCATCATGATGATCAGTAGCACCCAGACCGATTTTATGATACGCAGTGTGCGTCGCTGAGGAGGGTCGAGCACGTGTGGAGGTATGGCTCTTGTGTGATGCCACTGATGGAATCAAAAGGGATCGTTGCTCGAGGTTGTACGAGGGCGGTTGTCATGGATCCGGCCTTGCTCTCGTTGTGCCCGAGGTAATCTTCCTCGCCTCCTTGTCGCTAGTAAGTGACCCACATTCAATTGTCGAGTTCGCCGTTGACCTCGTGACTTTGCCGGATACGTCATATCAGGTGATCCCGGTTTGCCCCGTCATCATGTGACCAATGAATTGGCGCGATTTCCATTTTTAGCAAAGGACTTGGGTTTCTGCTAATGCCAGAGCTAAACGGGATCGATGAAGGGCAGACACAACACAGGCACAAGTAGTGCTTTTATTTACTCCAGTCCCTCAACTCTCCTCCAGTCCACTATGATCCTCGATCGCTCCCATGTCCTCCACCACCATTCATCCCTCAACACTACCTTCCATGGTGTGGAACACACCGTGTCCTCCCCTAGTTCCCCTATCCACCAGTTTCGTGGAATCAGATACGCCGACGTGCCTGCACGTTTCCGCCAGTCAGTCCTCTGCTCTTCATACCCTCCTATGGTCGACGCAACCAAATTCGGGTATGCATCCCTCTTCCATTCTGCTATCTTCTCTCGCTCAGCTCCCCCCTCAGCCCAATCTGCCCTCAACCCAATCAAAAGAGTCTCGAAGAGGAGCTGATTGGTCTTCCAGACACTGATATCCCCAGACAAGTCTTCGCTCAGGACGAGTTTGACTGTCTCAATTTGAATATTACTACTCCCGCTCATCAGAGCTCACTTTCTCGATTTCCTGTCATGGTTTGGGTGCATGGGTTGGTGCTCCCCTCTCTACGTGTTTCCTCCAACTCATTTTGTTAGGGGTGGAAACCACGGATGTGGCTCTAGCTGGGTCTATGACGGCGGCCCACTCGTCGCCACGAGCATTCGCATAGGCAAACCGATCGTCTTCGTGACCTTCAAGTACGTCCTTACATTTTACGTCTTAATCCATACTCACGTTACTCAGCTATCGTTTGGGCTTCTTTGGTTGTGCCGCAAGTCCAAAGATTGCCGAAGATAATCGTGCAGCAGGTGACCAAGGTGTTGGAAATTATGGTCCGTCCCACTTTCGTCTCCCCTTCTCTGGCTCATCGCAATTTCTCAGGCCTACGTGATCAGCGTCGTGCCCTCGAGTGGGTGAATCAGTACATTGCCGGCTTCGGTGGTGATCCTTCAAACGTTACAATTTTCGGTTCTGGTTCCGGCGCAGCGGATGTCATTGGCCATTTATATTCCAATCCCAACAAGTCTGCTCCCCTTTTTTCCCGTGCAATCGTACAGAGCGCCATCATTGAGCACAATGTGCCCGATGTTGCTACCGCAGGTTGGCTCCTCTCACGGGCCCTGTGCGCACTTCGTGTCTCCACTCTTGACCAGCTCCGCAATGTTCGCGCAGAGGCCCTTACAGAAATCCACTGCCCTATACGCGCTGTAGACGACGGTGTCTTCTTTCGTGCAGGCTGGCGAGAGTCCTTGTTTCCTCCTGCGGAAACTGAAGACACAGATAGACCTGTTCGTCCCAGTCTCGCTGCACTCCGTTTAGGGGTTCGCAAGGGTAAGAGCAAGAGTAGAAGTCCACACCCACAAGCCCGCATTGCTCCACCGCCTGCCATTTCTGGCCTCCAGCCGCTCATCATCGGTGACTCCGCTTGTGACTCTGATCTTTGGAATGCCCCAACCTCTAGCTGGGCCGCATCTGGTGTCGTCCGCCGACTTCGCGCCATCTGTCAATCCCTGAACAAGGCCACTGCTCTTCTCAATGCCTACGACATCTCTCCCCATACGACCTATGAGCTTTCTGATCGCATCCTAGAGCTCGTTGAGGACACTCGCATCGCCTGGCCCACAGAGTGTGTCGTTCAAGCAGCCAAGAAGAGCGGTCGCCACGTGTGGCGTTACGTTTTCGATCAAGAGGGCCCAGCTCGCGGTGTTCCTCATCATGCAGCTGACCTTATTTACCTCTTCGACAACGTTCCTCTGCCTCTCTCTCCAGCTGCTTCACCTATGTCGTTCGAGGCCGATGAACCGCTTCCATCATTATCCTCTTCCGAGTCATCCAATGGTGATGTTGCCGACATGATTTCCCGCACGCGTACATTAGACGATATCGAGATGATGGGTGAAGACGAGTTTGATCATAGTCGTCTCACCAGGCCCACTGGAGAGTGGCCTCATCCCGTGGTCGACGAATGGTCTTACGGGCGTGTTCGTGACACTATCCAGTCGCGTTGGATTGCATTTGCGTGGGGAGAACGTCCCTGGGATAATTCGCATGGCAAGATCTTTGTCTTCGGCCCAGAGGGCGAGACGGGTGAACGTTCCGCTGGCGTTTTAGACGGCAGGCGAAGACGCAAGATCTGGGAAGAGGTATTGCGGCCTCTGGGGGTGGCGCTCGTCCACAAAGTCGGGCATGAGCTCAGCAACGGACCCTCTGGGTCGCGATGAGCGTCGTCCCGTCCATTCGCATATCCCAGTCTATCGCGAAGGATGCAAAAGCGCGTCTGCGCACATCATGCATTTTCTCTCTTTTCTCTCCGAATTATTCCTGGTGGTCGTAATACTTATTGGGCTTTTCTCTGGACAAACCCTGCACAGCGGTTTACCAGCTGGTTGTCATTGCATTGTTGTTGTCTTATCTCATCGCGTATAATTACCATCATCATCCATTCTGTGTTGTCTTTCTTCCACTGCATTTCATACATCCATGTTTGTGTTTTTTCTTGCTCTCGTCCATATCACCCCATGTACATCATGATCTCTCTTGTTCGCTCAGGTTCCCATGTCATAGATATATTACCACCATCGCATCGAATACCGATGTTTTATTTCGTTGATCAGATCTTCAGATGGGACTCATGGATCTCTGACCCTCGGAGCAGAGACTTGAACGCACCTGCATGCGGTACTTTACACTGTCCACTTCGCTCTTGATGACAACATCAAAGGGCCCTCGCTCACTTGTCGGGAGTGGGTTCCCACTGAAACCCCTGGCCTACTCAAAGTCATCATGCGTTTCCGCCCTGTTTAGTAGAGCAGATCAGTCTAGGGTTCAGGCTATCATCCCTTCACGGATGCCGCAGTGGGTCGATGCGGTCGCGAACACCACAACTGAGACGGACATTGAACTCAAGCCACTGATCGTGCACTGGTATGGCCACCAGTGCCAATTCACCTTGCCACACGTCATGCAGCGAAGACCGTGAAGACATTCAAGGTGTGCTATCGCTAGCCTAGCCAACGTATAGCATACGTCCGATCATCATGGAACACTCCAAGCCTGAAACACACGCCGTGGAGCGTTCCGTCCGTCGCGCACTGCCATTTCAACAAAATCGCACGCTGCATCAAAGGCTCGCCGAGTTCCATTCTTGGTTAATCCCGATATCGCTCGTCAAGGATTCGGGACCTTGGACGCTACGCCCGCCTTGAACAGCCTTGCAGCCGTGCCAATCCGACCCGGTGGCTCAGCCTGGCCAGAGCCAACGCCCCTATGAAGTGTGCAGCATGTGGGTCGCTGTCGACAAGGTTGCCATGATTTTTCCCCCCCCGGTACACCTCTTTTTGATTTCGGTCGCCAAGGCCCCGACCCCCAAGTCACATGAAGGTCTCGACGTTTTCCGATCCGAGAAACCCCTTTATTCAGACACCCAATTACAAATGCGTGTTACAATCGGGTGCCATGGCTCCAGAGTCGACGCGGAAACAATCGGATCAGGAACCCCCCTGGACAGACGACAGTACTTCAAGTTGGATCCGGAGGTGGATGGCAAGTCCGTCCATACCCGCATGCGGGATTGATCAAACGGCCGGGGGTACAGTAGGGCCCCCGGATCGCATGATCCACCCCGAAATCGGCATCTTGACAGGTTTTGTCTGGGAGTTCGCCAGAACTGGCAGTTGTGGTATTGCGCTGGTGAATCATGAATCATTGCCAAGCGCCTTCGGAGCACGACGGGGGGTTGGCGGGCGCCGCAAAGTGATGGTCCGGAATTCCTCGCAGATCGACGTCTGAGTCGACGCGCTCCGTTTATGGCCCGGGGCCCCAGCCAACAAGGTCCGAAAACGATACGGTCCGCAGTTTTTCGCAGGATTCGGAAGTCTTTCTCGACGCGTTCCGTTTGTGGGATTCGTACCAACTTGGAGCCCCATTGACAGCCAACAGAGTCCGAAAAGTGATGGTCCGGAGTTCCTCGCAGAAAGTTGCGCTCCGCTTGTGGGATTCGTGTTTGGAGCCCCATTGACAGCCGACAGAGTCCGAAAAGTGATGGTCCGGAATTCCTCGCAGAAAGTCTGAGTCGCTCCGTTTGTGGGATTCCTACTTGGAGCTTGGAGTCCCAGCCAACAGAGTCCGCGACGGATGCCCGTTCGACCCGGACGACCTCGAGGCCGCCACCGCATCAGCATTGAAAGTTACGCGGGAACTCCACGCAGGATCCGAGAGCGAGTTCTCCACTGACAAATTTTTGGGGCAAGCACTGTAACCATATACAGTAGACTTTCTCATAATGCATATTACCAAAACGCAGTAATTTTAGCCGTGTACCAAATCCTAATATGCACTCTAAGAAAGTCTACTTATGCCTTGGTTGATCTTCAAGTTCCAACCAAGATCTCAACGATCTCAACCCTCACACGACTCGCGAGCCCTCAAGGCAAGATTCAAAGTGACCATGAAATCATACATTGCATAGCAGATGAATAGGATACAGCTACATCTACGATTACATCCGAGATAAAGCGACCTAACCCAGGGAACGAGGTTCCATTAATGTGTAGAAATCCAGCGCTGCGGGGCTCAAGGTACCTCTCAAAGGTAAGTTCATCCGACACCTGGATGGATGAGTGGTAAGGGTGGGCGACGAAGGCAGGTTCGACCCGCGTGTGAGGGTGTCGCAGATTAGTTATATTCAGAATGAGTCAATCATTCTCAGTGCGTGTTGTGAAGTCGAAGGCGGTATGAATGAGAGTGGAAAGAGAGTGGATGAGAGTCGTTCTTCATTAAGCCATCGCTTGGGTGATTGCCTGGACAAGCATGCCGCTGTAATCACCGCCAGCCTCGTACATGGCGAAGCCACCGAGACCGGCTTGATTGATATACTGTCCCTTGGCAGCTAGGATCCACAAGTCAACGACAACGATCAGTATGGAAACTGTGAGACATACTGAATGACTGGGGATCGTCATAAGAAACCAAGACAGAAGTGGAAGGGTTGTAAACAAATGGCTATGGGAAAGAACCACTCAGACATTAAAAACCATGTGATCAATCGGAGACATACCGTCTGACTACACTCATCAAACAGGCCAACCATGCCAGAAGCAACGGTTCCATTCTGGCTAAGGAAACCGTCACCGATCAATGCCCAGAAGTTATAGATACCCGTGTTGCCATTGCCAACAGGTGGGTTACCACAAATATCGGCGGAGGTGGAGGGTGGGCTCCAAGCGTCACCGATGGGGATGTTCGTCTTGTCGAATGAAGTGTAGATGTTGAGCGTGTTGCCGGTGACAGCAGTAGACTGGGGAACAGTGAAGCTGTGTCCATAAGCTGGAACACCAAGAACAATCTTGTTGGCAGGGAAACCGGCCGTGGTCCAGGCAGCGACTGCAGAAACGGCTGAGCCCTGTTGTTCGCTAGAGGAGGCACAGGTGTCGTTGAGAGGGGAGTTGGGCCCAGTGACACTGCTGAAGGTTCCGAAGACATCATAGTTCATAATCTCTGGAATTTGGATGAATGGATGTAAAGAGTTTGAGGGAGAGATACTCACCAATCCAATCGAGAACAGATGCATATGCCGAAACATCGGTCAACGGAGTACCAGTGCTATCAACCCAAGGTTTGATGCCGGTTGCGGCAGAGAGGGTGAGATTGGAGGCGACCTGACGCATTTCCTGTATGAAAGAGAGGAAGTTGGCACTGTCTTGGGGGCTGATGATGTTACAGCCGATGCCCTGCTTGCCAGGATACTCCCAACTGGTAGGGGATGAGTAAGATGGCGAGGAACGAACAAATGGACGTACTCAAAGTCAAGACCTGTGAAACCGTGAGCGTAGGCGTATTGAGCAAGAGAGTTGGCCAAAGTGCTGCGATTCTCAGAGGTAGCAACCGAAGATGACCAGTAAAGACTACCGCTCCAACCACCGACGGTTAGAATGGGTTTCACGTTCTGAGAATGATTGCTAAGCGGGAGTCGACAGAGGAAGATGGCAAACTCACGTTAGTCACAGCGGCGGCAGTGAACTGGTCGACCATGGTGGGGTCAGTGAGAATGACCTCGATAGTACCAGCAGAAGAGGGCTGCGCGCTGTAAGGAAGGGGTAAATGTGAGGGTGAAGCAAGGAGAAGATGCAGACACTTACGTGAAGAAAGCCATGTGTGTGTAGCCTGCCCAGGAGATATTGGACACCCCGTTGTTGGGATGCCAGTCGGCGAACCAAGCCATGGAGATCTTACCATTGGTGCCAGCACCACCCGTGGTAGTATTTCCTGATGGAGAGCTGGTTGGCGCCGGGACCGAGGATGTGGTGGGCGAGGGGGCAATTGCAGCCGAGGTTTTGAGTGAGCAGGTGGGCGCAGCCAGTGCGAGTGGCAGGACGGACAAAAGGGAGAGTACGGTAGAAAGCATGACTGAAGAAGGGAAGGGAAGGGAAAAAGATCGTGAGGGAAGGACGGGAAGAACGAGGCTCACATGTCTCATCCCTTTTGTACTGAGGGTTTCATTGTTCGGCTCAAGATCCACATGGTGGTTGTCGCCCGAGGCAAAATAGGAACAAGCTATTTAATTTAGGACGGGGCATTGTCCCACAGCACGGGCCAGCACCACGGCTTCGGCGAGGCTCACCTTTTGTGCATCAGCAGAGCCCATGGCGCACCTGCCGCATTATCTGAACGAATGACCGGTGAGAACGAGAAGCTGATACCTTCATCACCGTCACACCGCACACCGCTCACACCAGCCACATCGATCGCCGTTACACTGAAACAGAAAAAAAAAATTCAGTCTGCGCTTTGTCTGAGCACTTTGAATTATCTGAGTCAACTCTGATTGGGGTGACTTGAAATCTTTGGCCATTTCATCAGGAGATATCAGTGTACAGTAACCAAAAACGGAGCAATGCTTGCACCCATCAGGACTGGCTTCTAGTGAATGCGGGCACCTTGATTCGACCTCCAGCATGTCTGTTCACCATCAAGAAACGGTCCGTTCTCTAATTAAATTAACATCTATCTGGTCTAGTCGCTCGTAGCTCCCCGACGCACATTCGTAATATCCTAATTCATCAACCTGCGTTCCCCGTCAACATCGTGTAAGGAATACCCAACTCACCGTATCTACAACACCTCATCGTGCATCTATCATCGGACTCCGGACAAGACCTATCCGCGCAGCGACCCGACGTGCTTGTCTCGCTTCCACTGCTCTCGACCGCACCAATGCGATGCTCAGCGCGACTGCCGCAAACAGGAGATTGCACGCAAGGAACTCGTAAAAGTCAGCCCGCTCTCGAGCGACGATCCGGCCACAGGACTGCCATGCTGGGGTCTCCCCTTGCATCGGCATTAGAGAAGGGGTAAAAGTGGGGTATGGATACCACGATGGCAAGGGCTCCGTAGACGCTATTGGTTGGCTAGGGGAGCAGTGCACGAGGCGCCGATTGCCAAATGGCTGGCAGAAGGGTTCGTGCAACTGGAGAGGGCGTCAGGGTGCACATGAAGGGCTGAATCACGGAGACTGACTGCATCGGGTGGGCATGGTTCGCATTCACCGAATGGACGACATATCGACGGTGGTATGGTTGCGGGGTCGGATTCGGCGAGTACGACGGCGATCTGTAAGAGCATCAACCTGCAAAACGTCAGGACACTATGGACGATAAATGGGCGTGGATACTCGCAATAGCGTTCCCATCGTCGCCGGCGAGTGTGACGCATCAAAGCACCGTGAGAATATCTAAACCTCGACGTGAACATCGACCATGGCCCGTCGCACAGCCGTCGTCGAAGAGTTTGACGACGACACCGAGCTCCCGCTCCCCTCCCGCCCCTTGCTCACCAACGCCCACGGCGCGCTGCTCGAGGAGATCGGCGCATCAGACGGCGAGGACAGCTCTGACGATCCCGACGAAACAGTGGCCGGCCCTGCATCTCCCTCCCGCTCCCAGCTCCGTCCAACCCCTTCCCTGGGTCCGTCTGCCAAACCGCCATCGAATGCGATCACGGACATCACCCCATACAAGAAGTACGTATGCCGTCCTCCCTCGCGCTCACTCTCATCCCGCGAGCAGATGGACGTGCATATATCCCATATACATCGACGCCAAGCGGCCTTATGGCAGAGGCGAGCGCAGGATCGCACGCGAGAAGAGCGTCTGGTGGCCCCTCAGCAAGGACATTGCCGATGCTACTAACCGCCTGGGCCTCGGCACGCTGCACGAAGTAAACAAGTCCCACCCGCGCGACTGGGAGAACCCTGGCCGCGTGCGTGTGCAATGGAAGAAGGATGGCCGGCTCGTCAACAGCGCTATCAAAACCAGTGCGTTTTCTTCATTCCCGTCTTCCCTGCCTCACGTTCTACCTTTTACGTGATGACTAAACCGATATCGACGCGACAAATAGAGAGGCAATTGCTGGAGATGATCTCATTTCAGATACAACGGATAAAATCCGACAATATTCCTCGACCGCCATATACCACCCTATCGCTCCCCACCGCCCCTGTGGTACCAACAACCAAAGCACCCGCATCTAGCAAGGGCAAACAACCGGCAAAATCAAAGAGTGGTGGGAATGTGCCACCTTTATTGCCACAGAAAGCCAGCCGTCTGCCTGCACCCCCACAGCCAGAACCACCCCTAGCAAGCCGCGTATCGCCATATTCCCCAGCGCTGGCTACAGGCGTACTGGTCGACACCGTCAAGGCGGGCATGAGCGCACAAGATCAGGGGCCAGCTGGTCCTGGCACTGCAGGGATGCAAAAAGGCAAACGGAAAGTCGTGAGGGTGAGAGGATAATCAAGGTTACGGAGTGCTGTTGTAGTAGACATGAGAAGGATCTACAAATGTATTGCAATCCATCATTACTCTTGGCCATGTCGGTGAGCAAGAGAAACCACCTAATTACTAACTCACATTCGAATTGACAACGGGACCTCTAAGGAAGTGGCAGCGTTCATTGGATGTGAACTTCCGGGGTCGGAAATTGTCTCTTCCGCTTACTGACCCCGTCTTAGTGGCCAGGTAGTTGGAAGATGGAGTCAAGGCAGGTAGGCCCCCCCATAGTACATGTATTTTTGTCCAGAAGTTGATCAGTGGGGTCTCCCGGCCACAGGGACATTTGCTACTATGTAACCCTTGCGACGACTCGGACATCGATATCGCTCGGCTTCTGACCCCCCCCTGAGCACATGATGGCCCGGGCCCCTCCAGATCGGACGCTGCCCATCGTCCTCGGACAGGTCTAAAAATTTCGATTTTGCAAGAACGCGCAATTTCTGCGCCATGTCACAAGTGCTTTCTCGTCATCCTTCGTCGTTGTTCCTCAGTATCGCTAATGCCTCGCGCACATGCCAAAGTGTTGCCAAGGCGTTGGTGGCGTGCTTAGTACTTACAGGCAACTACTGCTCGGGTGCAATGCCCAACGCACGCGATGCAATGGTACCATTCTTGGTAAGTTAGGAATCATGCTCTTGGAGGAAAGGGCAGAGCTGATCCCGCAAATTCATGTAACGCTGCGCATTGCGCCATTTCCACTGGTTGCTGTATCACTCCAGATGTCAGGATAAGCTTGTCGCTCACTCAACAGGTTTCATGGGCTTGTGGTGTCTGTACCTGACTTTCCCAATGGACATCCTTCAGATATCATGGGCGGATGTAAACCAAAACGCATAAAATGGGGGTGCCTGCTCTTCGTTATCTGACCCTCGTAATGTCAACCCCCAACCTACCTGATACCAGCGAGGCAGCCCCTCCCGCTTCCCCGAGCGTGCCCAGCTCGGGTTCCCAGGCATCTGTCCTCAAGGTCAATCTTGAAGAACGAAGTAATTTGGAGTTGGTCGACGATGAAGAAGAGCGAACTACTCCAAGTTGGGCGAGGACACTCTTTGGGAAGCGAATAAACATACCCCGTGATCCCGATGCCATTGCGACAAGACGCTCTGTGTTTGACGACCCTCATCTTGCGCCGTACTATTGGCCAAAGCGAGATTATGAGAACATGCATCGTTTCGATCCTTCGGCGAGGTGGACCGACTGGGAGGAGAGGGTGAGTGACTTGTGAGCGGGGTTTTTACCATTTGTTGACCGTCGTCAAGGCACTTCTGCGCAAGACCGACTGGAAGATTATGTTCATGGCCGCTATCGGCTTTTCTGCACTCAATCTGGACCGCAGTAATGTTAACCAAGCGAATTCAACTAGTTTCCTTTCAGATTTGCACTTGACTACAAACGGTGAGTCGGAACACTCTTCTCTTCCTTGGGGTGCTTAGTGAACCGATTTGGGATTAGACTTTAACCTGGGGAATACCGTTTTCCGCCTTTCCTTCTTGTGTGCAGAGCTGCCGTCACAACTGATTTCGAAGCGTGTATGTCAATCTGATACCCAATAGTTCGTTCACTGACAATAATAGATTGGACCCGATCGTTGGATACCGACCCAAATATGTCTCTGGAGTGAGTAATCCACTGACTGCATGGAACGATACTCAACAAGACATAGGCATCGTCTCTCTGAGTCAATTTTGGCTTACGGGGAGAACGTCTTTCCTTACTTGTCGTGCATTGCTCGGGTGCGATGACTTCTTTTTTCGTCTGCTTACAACCCTAACGTTGTACACGACAGACTTCTTCAAGGAGGGTATGATATCACCAACTTTACTCAGACGAATTCTCACCCTATCTAGCTTCATACCTGACCTGGTTTTATACATGTCTTGTCCGTCCCTCTGATCGTGGTTTTATCCTGCACTGACGATGTGATCCAGACTTCTACACAAAGACTGAGTTACCCATTCGATTGGCCGGCTTTTGGATGTCTATGAATTTCTGCGCTATTGTCGGTAGCTTCCTGGCTTATGGAATTCTTCATCTCGATGGTGTTTCCGGAAGAGCTGGATGGCGGTAAGTCACTCTTACTCTATGGGGTGTCCGATTTTGTTAATCGTATCAATTCATAGGTGGCTATTCTTCATAGAGTGAGCGGCGGATCGCCCTACAACTATTCTTTTGCTTAATCGCACCCACAGAGGCTTGATAACGTTGGCTATTGGCGTCGCCTCTTTTTTTAACACGCCAGCGTCTCCCACGCAGACAAAAACATGGTTCCGGCCAAAGGGATGGTTCACCGAGCGTGAAGAGGTTATCATAGTCAACAAGGTCCTTCGCGATGACCCGACCAAGGTGATGAATAACGCATTGCCAAATTGATAAAGTGATACATGCTAAATATACTAGGGTGACATGCACAACCGAGAGGGACTAACCCTAGGAAGACTTTGGACTGCTATGTGCGATTATGACCTGTGGCCCATGTACATCCTGTGGGTATGATTGAATCTTGTGTATTAGCTCTTGACCGACGCTATTCATAGCGGCCTTATGTTTGGAATACCTAGTTACCCACCTTCCACCTACCTCACTCTCTTACTTCGAAATGTGGGGCAAGTAGGGGCTCTATTATGTTCACGTCGATCTGCTACTGAACTGATGCTCTAGATTCAATACATTCAACACCAATTTGCTGACTATACCATCCCAAGCCATGGGGATCATTAACATGTTTCTGATCGCGCTCGTGTCAGAATTAGTTGGTGAACGTACCTTCGTGTCGATGATGGAGAATCTGTGGATGTTCCCATTCCTGGTAGCGTTATATGCTTTGCCATCGAGCCCCAATCCGTGGCTTTTTTTTGTTAGTCTTTCTCGCCATCTCTCCGAGACCGTACTGATTGATCTGCAGGGATTAGTTACTGGACTCTTATCCTATCCGTACGTCCCTTTTATTTCTCTCGCGATGTGTTGGCTCAATGCCCTGGTTTCAGTTATACCCACCCACTCCAAGTAGGCTAGAAAGTCGAATCAAAACTCTGCGGGGAACTGAGATCCATTCATGACAGGTCGCATGGTGTTCCAGAAATTCGGGTGCGGTGGCCAGTCGTACCGTCAACGCGTCCTTGTACAACATGTACGTCAAGGGCCCATCTTTTCCGACCTTTGAACTGAACGTTGAATCCAGGTTCGTGCAAGCCAGCAACATCATTGCATCTCAGATTTATGTAGCTAGCGATGCGCCCAGATGTACGTCCTCTACCCAATTTCGGCAGCGAGAGGGTCTCATTCTCGTCTCTCGTTCGCCACAGACGAACGGGGAAACAGAATCCTGATCATCATTTGTTGTGTCAACGTGCTTTTGTTATATCCTGGCACGAAGGCCTACTATATCTGGCGGAACCGTCAGCGTGCAAAGATTTGGGACGCAATGACGCCCAAGGCAAGTGCTTGGACGGCGACACAATAATAGCGACGGAATTGACCCCAGGCCGTTTATAGGAGAAAGCGCACTATCTGAACACCACAAAGGACGTTGGGAATAGGCGCCTTGATTTTCGATTCGCACATTGAAGTGGTGGTAGTTTAGAATCTCAGATCTCAGAGCCCATCCCAATGGATGGGGTGAAAAGTATTTTGTTCGTTTCCGTGATCATTCTCTGTTTTTCTACCTTGTATTCGTTTCCATTACCAAACGGGATTCCAAAGACCAGGTACATCACCACTCGCTCCTCACTCTCCGACGGGGCTGACTTTTATACACAGACCATGACTCGGATAGTATCCGACGAACTTAACAGGACGAGTAGACTTTGAACTAGAGACCACATTGACATTTGAGACAGTGCCGCATGAAACAGCACTTGAATTCCACTGTCGTGTCGACTGCCATCAATGCATTATTTTTTGTAACAACGCGACGCGTTCCGGGGCCAACTTTCAAACGTCTGTGTCCACCTCGCCGTCCAATGGAAATGCGAAGCCGTCGTCTCGGCCGTCCACAGTAAAATGGGCCAGGTTCGAGAGGATGTACATGTTCTCCTCTTTCCTTGTTTCGTCTTAACACCAAGTTGCATTCCACCACACGTACTGCATGGCGTAGAGCTACTTGCATCTCCAGTCTACCCGAGAACAGAGGACGATACCCTATCTTCCGAGATTGAAGTCTTTTTATGATTCCTCGTGGGATGCACACTGACCAGACCCGTATACTAGTCATATATTGCTTGTCCAATCGAAGATGTGTACGCACTGTGTTACAGTGCCCCCGTCAGCAGCGGCCATTTCATCAAGGTTCGGCCTTAATTCCACCGAAGCCGCATCATAATGTCCCGTAACGACGCAACGGTACCCGTCATGGGCCAGGGCATTAGAAAGAGGAGGAAGGTTGCGAAAATGAAAAGAAGAGTGACTTACGCGCCGTTTCGCAATGGAATGGTCCTGTGGAGGCTGTTTTGACGTCTTACCTTTCAGCTGCCGTACGTCGTCAAAAGAGTGCCGCGAAGGGTGGGAGGATTGGACAGGTGTACGATTTATAGCCTTTTTGACTCATAAAATATCTCTAGAATGACGACCAACATGGAACAAGACAAGCTTGCAAGCCCGAATATAGTGGTCAAAGTACAGCTTACCGGTATCTTCTAACGCATCCTTGGTCGCACAGGACACTACTTCTTTGGCGACAGTTTTCCGTGCTCCGTCTGAAGGCCCATACAGTAACAAGTACCCTAGGATTCTGACATACATCAATGATGTTGATCTTGTTTTAGAATCCGAATGGGTTGGGGCGGATTCTTCGAGTCTCAAGATGATGGGATATGCATTGCGGATATCAGGCGAGAGCTCAAGAAGTTGGGTTGGAAGTTGAGGAGGGTGTGTTGTTGGTGGCATGAGTCGTTGCAACTTGCGAGAGTTCAAACGTTCAACGTCAAGTTGTGGTTCACGATATCGCCAGTACTCTTGTTTCCGAAAAATTAAACGCCAGTTTGGTAACGCCGACACCATTTTCGGAAACAAGAGTAATGAGGATTAGTTAGCGTAGCCATTCGCTGTCCTGGACGAGTCGAAAGAAGATAGTTGCTTACAACATCACCGATTGTAACGATGAGCACAACGACCACTTGCATCGAACCGACATTGTCTCAGACACCGCACACAATATGGACTCTACTGGAGAGAGAGGAGGCGAAGAGATAGCTAGAGAGGGAAGCAGAGATAAAAGTGGAGAGAAGGTAGAGTAGAAGGTAGAAGAAGCAAGAAAAGAAAAGATAAAGATAAAGAAAAGAGAAGTAGAGAGAAGGAAGATGAAATAGTGAGAGCTGGATAGTAAAGGAGAAATTAGTGGAAGGGAGAGAGCAGAGAGAGGGGAGGAGAGAGAAAGAGCAATATAGAAGAGAAGATAGATAGATAGATTAGATATACCCCTCCTTGCTGTCCGACACGCCACATCACCTCCAAGACGCCCAAGGTAGTGACGCTGCAGAGTTATCTGCCCATCTCCACCAATTCGGAAGTTTCTATGATTCACCATACGTGATCTCGCATCGTTATACGTAACTGTGAAGCTCCAGCCAACTTGAGCATTCATGTCAGCTGTTTGACCGGTGGCATGTCACTCAAACAACTTCTCGTCGTCGGAACACGGACAAAAGAAGCGTGCTTACAAGGCAAGTGCTGGGTTGCGTTCCCAACACACACAATATCATGGTTCCATTCTCGGGGGTAAGAGCACGCTTCAAAAGTGCAGAGCCAACACCGCAAATTCGTTAGAAAATTGCCACCCACGGGCCACTAGTTGGTGTGTCGCAAGACATTCCTGACACTTCCGAGTCATGGGTTCCGTGGGCTTATCAGTGTCTGTACGTGACTTTCTCTATGGATCTGTGCTTCAGATATTCTGAGCGGATATTAATTACAATACGTAGAATCAGGGTACCTTCTGTCCGTTATCTGACCCTCGCAATGTCGACCCCCAAAGTTTGCAATTGCCACAAGACCCGCGGCGTTTGACGGCACCGCCCCACTAGCTAAAGCGAGATTGTGAGAACATTCATTGTTTCAATCCTTCGGCGAAGTGGACCTCGAGAGAGAAGAACGTAAGTTATGAACCGGGCTTACCTTTTACCACTTACTATCGATGATGGATGACGCGGACGGTGATCTATGGATATTGCCAAAGTTCCTGGCAACGCTGTATGCTTTACCGCCGTCAGGTCCAAATCTGCGACTCCTTTTCGTCAGTGTTTCTTAACATCTCTCCGAAAGCGTACTGATTGATTGGCATGGATTGGCTACTGGGCTCCTCTCCTATCCGCATGTCTCCCTTGGCCTCGGTCGTACCGAACCAATCAAAACAGGCTAGAACGTTAAATCATAACCGTAGGAACTGAGATCTATTACTGTAATAATATATCGGATGGTGTTCTAGAAGCTCGGGTGCGGTGTCCGGTCGTACCGCCAACGCGTCCTTGCAAAATATGTACGTCCGGGGCCCGTCTCTTTCGCTGACGTTGGACTGAATGACTACCACTTCGAGGTTCGTGTAAGTGAGCATCAGCATCCCATTCCAGATGTATGTAGCAAACGATGCGCCTCAATGTGTGTTTTCTATTCATCCCCACAGCGAGAGAATCCCGTACCTGACCCCGCCACACGGACGTACGGGAGAACAGAGTCCTGATTATCATTTGTTCCATTACTGTAACGTGCTTTTGTTGTATCCTGGCACGAAGGTCTACTGCATCTGACGTAATTGTGAGCGTGCAGAGATCCGTGATGCCATCTCGCCTGTGCCAAGCCCCTGGAGGGTGACGCAATGCGAGAGACAGAATTGACCGGCCCGCTTACAAGAAGAAGTCCATTTAAACATCACAAAGGATGCTGGCTATAGGCGGCTTGATTCCCATTGAAAGGCTGGTACCCCAGATTTCAAAGCCCATGTTTGTGGGTGGTGTGAGGTGACGGTTTTGTTTGTTTTCAATAATCACTAGGGTCGGCATTGCCGACAGGGACCTTGCTGGACAAGAAGATTAGAAGATGGCTCCGACGAGACGATATTAGTATGGTAGGAAACAAACTGGTTAGAAATGGGCCCTGTGCACGCCCGCAAAGCAGGCATTGCACACCCAAAGCGAATAGGAGCTTATTTGTTGCTGTTTACGATTGGCAGACGAAAACATGCACCATAGCACCGATCGTACTGCACACCGCTGCGCTCCAACAGGAAACCCGATGACGCGGTGGACGCTAGCCGGTGGCAACTGGGGCATATACTTGGTATCAGATATCAGATAAGGCCACCCGGCCGGCTACTAATCATATCATGACATCACTTGTCTAGCTTCTGATTCTCCTGGCATCTTCATGGTCATTCAGTGCCAACTTGAACCCTACCAATCAGTGAAACGGTTAGCCGCGACTATCTGGTTGCCGATGGTTAGAATCACTACCCAGTTCACAGATCACTAGGTTTCGCAACAACTTCAACAGGTTACGACCCATCCAGCGCACTGAGGTCCCTCCAGACCGGGCGCCATCGTCCAGTGACAGGCCTAAACACCTTTGCAAGAACGCGCAGTGGTGCCATGTCACGCGAATGCCTTCTCGAAACGTGGACACAAGAAGTGTGCGTACAAGGCATGTGTTGGTCGCACTGTCTAATGCACGATGTAATGGTACTTATTCTCAGCGGTAGGAGTGCGCTTTGAGAAAAGCGAAGACGTAACACCGCGAATTCATTCGAAGCTAGGTATCACACTGTTTCCGCTGATCGGTGCCACATCAATTCGCATATCAAGATATACCTGACGTGCACTCCATGGGCTCCATGGGCCTACAATGTATGTGCACCACTTTCTATCATATAGACCCACGCTTTAAATACCATGAGGATCAAGAAGCATAAAATCTGGGTACTTACCCTTCGTTGTCTGACCCTCGCAATGTCAACCCCAAAACTGCTCGATACCAGCGAATTGGAGGCAGCCCCTCACACTTCCCCGGGCGTGACCAAGTCGTGTTGTGATCTTGACAAGGTATCTGTCCTCAAGTATCGTCTTGAAGAACGAAGTTGTTCCGACGTCACGGTTGTCGACGAAGAGCAAGTTACTTCAAGTTGGGCAAAGGCACTCCTTGGCAAGCGAACCAACTCTCAACGTGACCTAGACGCCATTGCCACACGACGTTCCGTGTTTGACGACCATTATCTTGCACCATTTTATTGGCCAAAGCGAGATTATGAGAACATTCATCGTTTCGATCCTTCGGCGAGGTGGACCTACCGAGAGGAGGAGGTGAGTGGCTTGTGATCGGGCTTTACGTTTAGTGACCATTTTCTGACGATCATCAAGGCGCTCCTGCGCAAGATTGACTGGAAGATTATGTTCATTGCCGTTGGCGGCTTTTCTGCTGCCGGTCTGATCAGCGACAGCGTCAATCGGGCAAATTCAACCAACTTTCTTTCGGATTTGCAATTGACTACAAACGGTGACCTAGGCAACCTTGTACTTTCCTCGAGGCAGCTAATAAATCGATGATTCTGGGATTAGACTTCGACCTGGGAAACACCGTTTTCCGCCTTTCCTTCTTATGTGCAGGGTTGCCGTCCCAGTTGATTTCAAAGCGTGTATGTCAGTCTCACCGACTCTCACGCTCACGCTCCATAATTCGTTTGTTGATGATACCAGATTGGACCCGATCGTTGGACACCCATCCAGATATGTCTCTGGAGTGAGTAACTTACCGACTCTACAGGACGGTACTGAAAAAGCCATAGGCATCGTCTCTCTTAGTCATTCCTGGCTTACGGGGAGAGAATCGTTCCTTGTTTGTCGTGCGTTGCTCGGGTATGACGACTTCTTTCATCTTCTTACAACCCTGACGTTGTACGCTACAGACTTCTTCAAGGAGGGTATGGTATCACCAATTTGCTCACAAGAATTCAACTGATCTCGGTCTGTCTAGCTTCGCACCTGGGCTGGTTTTATACATGTCTTGTCCGTCCTTTTATTTATGATTCTCCCGTGTACTAAGTACTACTACTAACGAAGTCTCCCAGATTTCTACACAGAAACCGAGCTTCCCATCCGCTTGGCCGCCTTTTCGGTGTCCATGAATTTCTGCAATATCGTCGCTGGCTTCCTGGACTACGGTATTTTTCATCTCGATGGTGTTGCAGGAAGGGCTGGATGGCGGTGGGTCACACTTATACACCATGAGATGTCCGATCTTGTTAATCATATTGATTCCTAGGTGGCTATTCTTGATAGAGTGAGTCATGCAATCGCTCTACAACTACCACTGCTTAATCGCACCCACAGAAGCCTGATAACGTTGGCTATAGGCGTCGCTTCGTTTTTCAACATGCCACCGTCTCCCACGCAGACAAAAACGCGGTTCCGACAAAAGGGATGGTTCACCGAACGTGAAGAGGTTATTATAGTGAACAAGGTCCTTCGTGATGACCCGACCAAGGTAACCAATAGCATGTCCGTGAATAATACATGGTAAACATCACCAGGGTGACATGCACAACCGAGAGGGGCTAACTCTCCAAAGAGTTTGGGCTGCTATCTGTGATTATGACCTGTGGCCCTTGTATATTCTGTGAGTATGAGTAAATCCTAAGTACTAACCCTTGATCGACACCATTCATAGCGGCCTTGTGTCTGCAATACCGGGTGGCCCACCTGCCACCTATCTTACCCTCTTACTTCGAAATATGGGGTCGGTAAAAGGCGTATCTCCTGTTCGATCCGCTGCTGAACTGATGCTCTAGATTCAATACATTCGACACCCATCTCCTGACTATACCATCCCAAGCGATGGGAATCATTAACATGTTTCTCCTCGCACTGATGTCGGGGTTGGTGAGTGAACGCACCTTTGTATCGATGATGGAAGATCTGTGGATTCTTCCATTCCTGGTCGCGCTATATGCTTTACCAGCGAATCTAAATCCATGGCTCTTTTTCGTCAGTATTTCTCAGCATCTCTTCGAAAGCGTACTGATTGATTCGCAGGGGTTGGTTAGTGCGCTCCTCTCCTGTCCGTACGTCTCCCGAGACCTTTCCTGCGATGTGTTGGCTGAACGTTTTGGTCTCAGTCGTACGGCCCCAATCCACGTAGGCTAGGGCGTTGAATCAGCAGTCTGCAGGAACTAAAATTTCTTGGTCACAGTTCGGATGTTGCTCCAGAAATTCGGGTTCGGTCGCAAGTCGTACAGTCAACGCGTCCTTGTACAGCATGTGCGTCAAGGACCCGTCTTTCTCCCAAACATTTTGACTGAGTGCCAACGTCTAGGTTCGTGGCAGCGAGCACCATCATCAGTGCTCAAATAGATGTAACCAGCACTGATGCGCCCAGATGTATGCCCTCTACCTATTTTCTGCAGTTAGGAATTCTCACATTCGTACTCGTTCACCACCACCACAGACAAATGGAGAGACGGAATCCTGCTTATCATTTGTTGTGTCAACGTGCTCTTGTTATATCCTGGCACGAAGGCGTACTATATCTGGCGGAACCGTCAGCGTGCAAAGATTTGGGGTGACATGACGCCCGAGGCAAGTGCTTGAACTGTGACGAAAGGCCAGAGACGGAGCTGACCCCCGAGTCGCTCACAGGAGAAAGCGCACTATTTGAACACTACAAAGGACGTTGGGAATAAGCGGCTTGATTTCCGATTCATACATTGAAGTACCTCAGATTTCAGAATGCATGCCGGGAGATGGGATGAATGATGTATGAATGATGTATTTGTACCAGCCCTCTGAAGACTTTTCCCGATACAGGCGTGTCATGACAGGCTCATGCACACTTTTTCACCACATATGTATACGCACTAGGCGAAGAATTTCGCAGACATACAACCTGTAGCAACAACCCCAAGTTCTTTTCTTAGCTACAATCCAATCACAGCTCTCCACTTTGTCGGTCGAAGAGGCGTCAAGCGACCCAGAAAACGTCGCACACCATCTTTGAGGCTGAAGCGCTGATGTTCCGAGTCATTGAATGACTCGGAAGCGTTGTGTGCATATGTTGTGCAATAGCCTCTAAATTCAACAGAGACAAACAAAGCTCATGCCTCCCACCACCAACTCCGATTCCGAAGACGACCTCGACTACGTCCCACCCGCAGATGGTACATCACTACTCGCCCGTCGCTCCTTGATGTGACGCTGAATCACGTACATAGACCCTGACTCGGACAGCACCGATGAACAGGACAAGGTAGAGACGAGCGCCGAGGCAGCCCCGGAGACGGACCCTGCCTCGGAGAAAATGTGAGCGACCCTCGCATCCCTGTTTTTATCTCTCGCGCGCGCTGACGAACGCGCGTTTTCCTAGGCAACGCGACGCACTCTGGGCCAGCTTTCAAGCGTCCGTGTCCACCCCGTCGTCGGATGGGAATGGGCAGACTCGGACCTCCCGGCCGCCTGCGGTGAAGCGGGTCCAGATCGAAAAGACTTTTTTGTTTGCGGGGGTGCATGTCAAGTACGTGTCTAGCTCTCTCTTTTCTTCCTTGCCTTTGTTTCGTCGTCTATCGCGCGACCTTGGGCTCACGACGTTACCCGCACGCGTACTTTGCTTCTCAGGGACGTCGTAGAAGTACCCGAAGATTCGGAAGAGGCGAAAAAATGGCCACGCTGGTCGCCACCCACATGTCCTACATCGGACGCCGTGCCCGCGCTGGCGCCTACACTTTGCCCTGACAACGGAGAAGCGGAGGGCACGGGCGACAATGCCGCGCCACTACCCGCTGTTGATCCGAGTCCTGCACCGCCGCTGGCGACAGTGACGCCCACGCCGGGCACGAAGCGGCTGGGCCCTCGAAAGTCGCGTACGGCGCTCCCATCGATCCCCAAGGCGTCGCAAGCCAAAAAGATCACGACGCTCGACAAGTCAGCCATGGAGTGGCGCGCACACGTCGCGTCACAGTCGAGCGACGTCAAGCACGAACTCGACGCCAACAGGCGTGGCGGCGGGTATCTCGAAAAGGTGGACTTTTTGAAGAGAGTCGAAGACAGAAGAGAAGATGCATTCGAAGCGAGTAAATCGAGTAAACGGCGAAAGACGTAGGTAGGTGAACGAGAATGATGTAGACGTTGGATCATATCGTACATCGACTTGTAACCATATTATGATAGACATGGTAAACATATGCTCAGCATTTCAAGAAACAGTTCGAGGTGGACAGGTCCTGCCGTACAACACCTCTCTTGTCCATTCTCACCTTTCAAGTGGACGATGGCACGGCCTTGCGAACCTTGCACACGTTCTTGTGCTCAGCCCACGCAGACTTCTGGCAACTCGCATCACAATACCTAAACAAACGATCAGATTCCCGACGATACCCACACCATGTTCAGCGCTGTACCTTGCCTGCTCACATCCCCCACACTTGCGCAGGACCGCACTGGGGTTCCCACACCACGAACACTTGTGCAACTCGGCCGGGTTCGTCGACCACTTGGGGTGAGACGACTTTTCGGGCAGATCGTCGTCGATATCGTCTCCGTTCCGGTGCCTGAAATCGTGCAGCCATGCCGCGAGCTGATCTTCGGGCTTGTCGCGTTGAACGACATGCTCGTGGTCCACGCTCGTGCTGTCGAATCGCGCGACGATGTGACCCCATTGTTTGGCGGCGGATTGGTAGCGCTTGAAGATGGTCACTTGCGCCTGGCGGAGCTGAGACATGGGCGGGTCCACGCCGAACACGGCATAGAACTCGTCGGCGATCTTGAGCTGGTCCACGTATTTCTGAACAAGGAGACGCGGCGTGAGGGGACACCGTGCAAAAGACCACGTTGGTACTACTTACCCTGAGTTCTCTCAAATCGGTCGACAGTTCGGGGCCCTTGTCGGCGAGAGTGAGAGCGAGGAACCAGTAAAGCACGCTCTTCCTGTGTCGCGTGTCTGGGGGTGCTTCCGCGAGATAGATGTGCGCATCGTCCAAGGCACTGCTCAAGAGTGCCTGACCCTCGTCCCATTTCCGATCCCCAATCGTGGACTCCTGGATGCGGCAGATGGCCAGGTTACCCGCAATCTCGACCGCGCGCGACAAGAGCATGTAGTGGACAAACATTGTGGCGTTCTTGATCTTGAGGCCCTTTTTCGCATACCGGAGACCTTCCTCCAAGTCCGACCCGAGGGTCATGATGTAATAAAAGTAGGGGAACTTGGGGTTGCGCTCGATGGATTTCTTTGCGAGGGCGATCGCCTCGGGGATGCGCGAGCGGATGACAAAGAACTTGAGGTCAAGCATGTCGGCGAGGTCTTCTTCGCCGGATCTGCGCCTCTGGCGGATTTCTTTGGCACAGAGTGGCAGCGCATCGGCCCACATGGTGAATGGGAGACCGGCACTGACGAATTCAGATTTGCCGGTCTCCTGGTTGACGGCTTGGAAGCCGCCCTCGTTGATGGAGAACTCGTTGCGAGGGATCAGTCCGGCGAGGACGAGTCCGAGTTTATAGAGATCACGGTGGCGCACACATTCTATCATCGCCCTCTGGTATTCTGCAACGGAACGAAGCGTGAGTGTGGATTCGCAACGTGTGATACCATAGTCTGTGATGAGCTCAGCCAGGTGCTCCGGCAGGCCACGTTCCATCGCAGTCATGAGGGTGCTCGGATCATTGAAAAGGATCTCTGGATCCGGAGGGGACTTGTGTAGGCGTATGACTGCGCCGAGCGCATAGAAACGAGAATGAAGATCCGGGCTGCGGATGGACGCGATCAGGAAATCGATGACGGCGGGATGCGCCAAGCACTCTTGTGTGCAATGCTGAGTAAGATGCCCACAGAGCTCGAGGGCGTGGTGCAACAGCTGCAAGCTAGCACCAGGTTTGGCGACAAAGTCTAACACGAGGGGCAAGAGGGTGGGGAGCTCGAGTGCCTTGATGTACTTGGCCGCAGGGCGTTGGGGTTCGTCGATGGAGGCTGTGACAGCGTGTGCCAAGCTGGAGATGGCGAATTCTGCGGCGTGCAAGTCATCAGGGTAGTCTTTGAGCACCTTGATGATGGTGGGAGCGTGAAGCGTGATCTCCTTGCGAATGTCTGTCCCTCCGTGGTGAGTGACGGTGGTCAACGCCCTGAGAGCGAGGTGGCGAGAATTATCCTTTTCGACGAGAGGGAGAATTTTCGCCAAAAGACCTGTTGAAAGTGAGATAGGTGAGCGATCGATGGACGGGAAAAACGAGAGACCCACTTTTCTGAAAGAGAAGGTTCCTGAGGATGGAGTCTGCAGACATCTTGGCGTAGATGGCGACGACGCCACCTCTGATGATCTGATTTCCGGCATGCGTGGAGAAGAGGTCGTCGATGCGCTTGTAGATGTCGTCAAAGGTGTTGTAGACCTTCTTGAGCCCGCTCCGCTTGGTGAGGTCTGCTGTACGGGTCAGCACGGCGATCGAGGGGTGAGAAGTGGGGAGACATGCCGGGGATTTTGAGGTGGTTGCACATCACCCTGACGACCTCGTCCCAGTCATCGGATGATAGCTCATCGAGGCTGCTCAACGACCGCGGCTGGAGTGCAGGAGGGAGTGCAACAGGAAGCGGAGGCGCCGCCATCAGCGCTGGGACCGCTACAGTCTTTGTCTTGTTCTTTTTCGCTGAGCCCCGTTTCGCGCGAGGGCCAGGCATGGTGGTGGTGCTCGTCGTGACGTGGATGCTTATCGTATAGAGACCGCCAACACCGCCCTCGAGCTCCGCTTCATGTCCACTCCAATCTTTGGCAACTACCACGGGTACGTCCAACACTTGGTTTTTTTGCCGTCTTCACGACGAGGACAGGTACTACACCAAACGTCCTTTTCTGCGGGACCTCCGTCTAGCACTCCTCCCCACCGCCTTCTTCGCCGGCAAGACCGTGCTCGACGTGGGATGCAACGAGGGCTGGGTCACATGCGAAATCGGTGCCGCTCGTCATCACCTCGCCCGTCTCGCTCCACTCACCCGCTCAGCTAGCACACGCATGGGGTGCCCGCCGCGTCGTCGGCGTCGACATTGACGACACCCTCGTCCGCGCCGCCTGGAAACGCCGACGCACCCTCTGGAGCCTCCAACCCCCGCACAGACACGCACCCCACGACCGTGACGGGTCCGAGCCGTCCTCCTCCAAACGCATCCGTCTCGACCCCACCGCAGACCCGGACCTCTCCGACTCCGACTACTTTCCCGTCTCCTGCGAACACACCCACGGTCCGCTTCCCATTCCCAGTCTCAGTCCCACAGACACCACAGGACACCGCGACGCATTTCCGCACAACGTCACCTTTCGAACGACAGACTGGGTCACCGAGGACACCGCCGCCGCCGAGCCCACCTACGACGTCGTGATCGCGTGCGCATCCGTTTCCCCTACGCTGCTCCCATTGACCCCCTTGCCCCGTCCAGCTTCTCCATCACGAAATGGATCCATCTCAACCACGGCGACGAGGGACTCGTCACGTTTTTCCGTCGTGCACACCGCGTGTTGAAACCGGGCGGCGCGTTCGTCGTCGAACCGCAGGCTTGGGAGACGTACGGCAAGGCGCGCCGCATGGACCCTAGGCTGAGAGAAAACGCGAGACACCTCCGGTTGCGGCCGCAGGAGTTCCCTGCGCTGTTGGAGGAACTCGGGTTCGGGCCGCCGCAACATTTGGGGACAGCTGGAGAAGGAGGTGTGTTCGACCCTGTGTTGCGACCTGCTTCCCATGCTGATAAGCGTGACCTGTAGGGTTCCATAGACCAGTTGACCTCTATGTCAAAAAGTAATCACAACTCGAGGTCGGTGATAGAACGGTCCCATGTTGCTGACCGATCGTGGTGGTAATTTACAACCGTGAACGATTCCGGGTTGCACTTCAGAGGGTGATGTCGTCCTTGAGACATAAATCACAGTTCCGAGAGTCTAACCGTGCTATATTTGAGCGTGATTCATGAGAGTTGCTCTGTCACCCAAGATGCAAATAGTCGTGTATTGGTATCGTTCATGTCTAGGCTGCAACATGCACTTTGTACTAGCAAATCATCCGTTAAAATAAGTCTACCAAATCAGATTAGAACAAAACGTATCGCTATTGCGATATCCTCGAGCACAAAAACGTCGCCCTCCTACAACAAGGTATACAAGCCAAAGAGAAAAAAAAGGGGGGGAGGCAACGACCACCGAACTCGGGGCTCGTGCGCATCCGGGGTCGCCACGGAAATAAATCCAAGTGAAATAAGTTAGATGCGCTCATACATGCACATGTACGCCTTGCTCTTGAGCACTTCTTCCAGCGACGTCAGCCGGACGACGGTATCGCTGATAAACACCCAGTCCCTTGGTGCTGTCCCATTGTCCGACCGATGCTTCTCGCTCTCGGGTCGGGTCGGGTCAGCGTCGGACGGTGACGGTGGAAGCGCCGTGTAAGCGACATAGTGCCCACCCAGCTAGACGCGTGATATGGTGAACCATCTCTCGAGTCGATGCGCATATAGACACGTACCATGTTGCCAATGTGCACCACGACCGCATACAATCTATACATGCACGGCGCCGGTCTCCGCGCACTGCGACCCCGCGCCACCGCCACCTTGGAATCAAAGTAATCTTCTCGTCTCGGGGCCAGGTACGGCGCCAAGTCGAGGTATTCAGGAAACGAGATATAGTCGTCGAGCTTCTTGAAGCCCGTGGAGAACGAGACGACCGGGGTCTTGGACAGTTGTTGGAAGCGCTTGAGATGGACGACGAGGATGGGTGGCGGCGTGGCGATGAGATAGCGCTTGTAGGCCGGTCGCAACAGGAATTGTCGGTTCCGCGGTACACCGGACGGGTGTCGCTTGTCCTTGCAGCGCGTGCCTGGTGTCGGCGAGGGTTGCTGTAGGTGGTCTTGCGAGGCGTTGGGTGATAGGTTGGATGACGCTGCCGATGACACATCCGAGTAGACCGAAAGCCTCGTTTCGCTTTCGCCTTCTGAAACCTCGCTCTCGGGATTGCTGTCCCCGATCCTGAACCCATGCAGTCGGTGTTGATCTGACGGAGCATTGAGTGATATCCTCGACGAGTATCCAGTGGTAGTGGACGTCTGTGTCAAGGTTCTGATTGTCGCAGGCTTTGCTGTCTGAATGGACATGGGAGACTCGGGAGCGGTCGTTGATATAGAAGGAACGGCCAATGCCCTTTGGGTCGATGATTCGTTTCTAATAGGCGGTAAAAGTTCAATGGGGTAACCATCGTTGAGCTGAAGTGCAGGAGGAATGTGTTTGTATGTTGACGAGACGCGCGTGGGGGGATGGGTTAGTGTCGATGGGGTATCACGAAATATTTGGGTA
>JBBPNN010000033.1:0-76367 GCA_038090935.1 Hortiboletus campestris
CGTCCCCCTCTACGTGGTCATTTCCATGTCAATACCTTTTTGGGAGACTTTGGCGAACTCATTTTATCTGGTTTGGTCGTCTTCGTTGGCGTATTTATGTTTGTCAAGTTTGGACTCTACATGTGATACCATCCGGTCAAGTTAGTGCATATAGTAGATCGATTACTCTACATGATTCCCACAACTTGGCCACCTTTTACTCCGACTAGCAGTTTCAACAAAGCTGTGGTCCTACTACATCCGCGGTACCGAAGAACACGGTATACTTGAACATGTCGAAACTCTGGTTTCGATGTTCACTTGCCAGTTACGATTTGAAGTTCCCGCCCATGAGGTACATTACACTTTCTGAGGAATGAAACGCAAGATGACCTGAGAATCAGTCACAGCCACGGAGGACCATTGTAAACTCCTTAGAACTGCAAAGGCCGAGTTGGGACAAAGGAACAAGTCAATGGATATACACTGGCGGGACCTACCCGGACAAACTGGCAGCAGTGTCGCGGCGCCAAGACCACCCCACCAGGTTGCTGTCTGTGGCACCCGGGCAGTGTCGCACTCTCCGAGTCACTGAGTCGGCACCTCCTGCCCGCGCTCGGTGGAGGTGACAGGAAGACGCCCAACTTGAATGCAGCCGCATCTGCCGCATATCCCAGCAAGTCCGCCGCCCCTGTAACGCCATCCCAAACAGGTGACTCTCGGTGTGTGCTATTTTGCGCGAGTCTCCCGTGCTGCTGATCACTGAAACGATCACACGAGGAGTTTCCACGACCATCTTGTGGTGTCCGAACGGATGTGCGAAGCAGTTTCAGATAGTCCACTAGAACGCATCTACTCAGCACAGGAAAATACGGCTATAAGACCCCTGCCCCCGTTTCCTCGAGGTGTGTTGCTTTCCATCTCACGGTTTGTGTTTTGCCAGAAGAGATGCGCCTCCAGCCTTTTTTTACTTCATCGGTCGTTGCGGCCGTAGGGGCAGTTTTGGTTCACGCGTCGTCGCTTCATGACTCTGGTGGCTCATTAAGAGCGAAACAACTCACATTTCGCTCCCAGATTCAAAACGACACCAATCTTCGCTATGTCCCGAACTCTGGGATATGCGAAACGACGCCCGGTGTCACCCAGTATTCTGGCTACATTGATGTGGGAACAAATATGTCCATGGTCAGCACGACACGGTGAGGTGATGCTGATGCTGACGCTTCGGTGACAGTGGTTCTGGTTCTTCGAGGCTCGCAACTCGCCTGAAACTGCCCCGTTCACGCTTTGGTAAGGGTATCGCAGGACTTGCTCACACGAGGGTGGAATCCGATCTTATTACATCAAAGGTTGAATGGTGGTCCAGGATGTTCCTCGATGATTGGTCTCTTCCAAGGTAAATTGCTATATGTATGATGGGGGATATATTGAGATACAGCGTTGGTTTGCAGAGAATGGACCGTGCTTGGTGAACGAAGATGGAAACTCGACGTACCTCAACCCATACAGGTAAGAATCCCCCATCACAAGTAGATGATGTCTGAATATGTGGAGCAGTTGGAACAACGTGAGCAACAGTACGTGGTTCACAATTTTACCTCTCAAGATGCGATTTCGAGTCATCTTCATGTTCTAGTGATCTACATTGACCAGCCGATCGGCACCGGATTCTCGTATGGAACGGACACGGTCAACAGCACAGAAGCTGCCGCGCCTTTCGTGTGGAAAGCATTCCAGATACTCTTCGAGAGCCAGCTCTTCTCAACGTATGCGAGTCGCGAGTATGTGCCATCGGTGTCTCCTCCCTGAAGCAATATCATATTCAGAGAATACACCCAGGTTCATCTTTGCAACAGAGAGTTATGGCGGTCATTATGCGCCAAGCTTCGTGACATACTTTGAGGAACAGAACACGTTGATTGCCTGTGGTGCAATCGAGGGCGAACCTATTATCGTCAGTGCGCTCATGATCAACAAGTAAGCCATATTCGAGCTATGGCACGTGCCGGGTAGCTCAGTGATGTTTACTGCAGTGGTTGGTACGATCCTTTGATCCAGTACATCGCCCATTATAAATTTGCAAGTTACGCTCCGGGATACGGTCAACTTCAACCCGACGATGTGTTGAATAATATTTCCCTGGCCCTGTACGGCCCCAACGGATGTGTTGCGCACGAGCAAGAGTGCTACGCCGCCGGTAACTCCATAGAGTCTAACAAGATCTGTCAACAGGCGGGCAGCTATTGCGTACGTAGGATGTTCGCATGTTTCCAGATATGTCATTCGTGTCAACACAATAGGCCAACAACGTGTTCATTCCTGCTATTGGAAACCGAGACGTCAACGACCTCCGCCAGAACTCCTCGGCGTTCTTCCCCCCGGAATACTACGTGAATTTCCTGAGAAATCCGGAGGTTATGAGCAGGATCGGTGCTGAAACTATCTATGAAGAATGCTCCGATGCTCCATACGAACTGTTCGCGAAGACCGGGGATGTATGTTGCCTAGCTCTTGACGCACGACGGTGCATCCAGAATAATATACGCTCTATGTACAGGACGCACGAACATGGCTTCCTCAGCTCTCCGAGTTGGCAAACTCTGGGATGAAGATTCTAACTTGGGTATGCAAGCCTACTAGTAGTATTGGTTTCTTCATCCTGCTGAAATTCCATTTCATGCTAGGCAGGCGATGCTGATATCAAGTGCGTATGCATCCACACTTCTTGGACATTCCCCTGATGATCGGTTACCATTCCCTAGCTGCAACTGGCTCGGTGTAGGTTTTTCAAATTTCGCTCTCGTGCCATCCACTGAATACTTCGTAGGGTTATGCCTCTGTGCTTTCCATGAACTGGTATGGTAACGAGACGCTCCATAAGACTCCTCTCAGCAACATCACACTCCACGGCACGCCTATCGCCGCCGTCGCAAACGTGGACAACTTCAGCTTTGCGTACGCTCCTTTCATCGCTGGTCGTAATTTACGCTGATGTTTCAACCCAAAACAGGAGAGTCTTTGCTGCTGGTCACGAAGTGGTACGTCGAGGCTGACCTTACGGTCTCCAAGCATTGCACCTTCTGAACGATACCTCTGTAGCCTGCGTTCCAACCCGCGGCGGCTCTGGCGATCTTCACGCAGGTCATTCACATGGAGGCTCTGCACTCGGCGTAAGGGTCGAGTTAGTGTCAATGGGAAATTCACTGCCAGATTTAACGGGCCCAGACAAGCCCATTGCGGAACATGAAAGCAAACATACATGGACACACTTACTGGAGTTCAGTTGACACTGACCTGTATACTTTGTCCTGCACAAAAATAACTGTGGAAGTTATAGGAACTAACTGACTTGCTGCACGAAGTGTACAGCCATAACCTGAGACTAAGAATAGGGAGTCGAGGCAGTATTTGATTATCATAGATTTGTTGCTTTCCATTCAGAGACGCTAGAGACCTTGAAGGGCACAATGATCCCTCCCTACTATTCATGGCACCTGGCACCAGGCTGCGCTCGACGGTGGAGGACACCTAATCCAGCAGCACACAGGGTATCCTCCTCAGTCATTGCCATCTCCATCTGCGCTATTTATGTACGGGTCAAGTCGATCACACGACGAGATTCCGCGGCAGGTGTCCTATCTGGTACTAAGCGCTTAAGCAGCTTCTGTTAAAACTTAACCTTGCACGGCGACAGGCACCGAAGCACTTCCGCCCAGGGGCCAGCACAGCCAGATTGGCAGCAGCTATAAGACACTTCCACTGTGCCATCACCTCAGCCTGAGGGAGTCCTGCTTTCCATCCCACAAGTTGCGTTTTGCCGGCAGAGATGATCTTCCTTTCCATCTCTTCAGTTGCTGCGCTGGTCGTAGGAGCGGACTGGGTTCATGCGTTATCGCTTCAAGGTTCTAAGAGTGAACTAAGAACGAGACAGCTCGCATTTCGCTCTCAGCTTCAAAACGACACAAACCTTCGTTATGTCCCAAATTCTGGGATATGCGAGACTACGCCAGGTGTCACACAGTATTCTGGCTACATTGATGTTGGGACAAACATGTCAATGGTCAGCACGATATGGTGAGGTGAGGCTGGTGCTGACGCTTCGGTGACAGTGGTTCTGGTTCTTCGAGGCTCGCAACTCGCACGAAACTGCGCCGTTCACGCTTTGGTAAGGGTATCGCAGGACTTGCTCACACGAGGGTGAAATCTGATCTTATCATGTCACTGGCAAAGGTTGAATGGTGGTCCAGGATGTTCCTCGATGATTGGTCTCTTCCAAGGTAAACTACTATACGTATGATGGGGGTTATATTGAGATACAGCATTGGTTTGCAGAGAATGGACCGTGCTTGGTGAACGAAGATGGAAACTCGACGTACCTCAACCCATACAGGTAAGAATCCCCCATCACAAGTAGATGACGTCTGAATATGTGGAGCAGTTGGAACAACGTGAGCAACAGTACGTGGTTCACAATTTTACCTCTCAAGACGCTACTCATCTTTGTGTTCTAGTGATCTACATTGACCAGCCGATCGGCACCGGATTCTCGTATGGAACGGACACAGTCAACAGCACAGAAACTGCCGCGCCTTTCGTGTGGAAAGCATTTCAGATACTCTTCGAGAGCCAGCTCTTCTCAACGTATGCGAGTCGCGAGTATGTGCCATCGGTGTCTCCTCCGTAAAGCAATATTATATTCAGAGCACATCCCCAGGTTCATCTTTGCAACAGAGAGTTATGGTGGTCATTATGGACCCGGCTTCGTGACATATTTTGAGGAACAAAACGCGTTGATTGCTAGTGGTGCAATCGAGGGCGAGCCCATCGTCGTCAGTGCGCTCATGATCAACAAGTAAGCCGGATCTGAGCAATCGCACGTGCCGAACAGCTTAATGATGTTTGCTGCAGTGGTTGGTACGATCCGTTGATCCAGAACATCGCCTATTATAATTTTACAACGTACGCGCCGGGATACGGCCAACTTCAACCCGACGATGTGTTGAAGAATATTTCCCACGCACTCTACGGCCACAACGGATGTGTTGCGCAAGAGCAAGACTGCTATGCCGCCGGTAACTCTACTGAATCTAACATGATCTGTCAACAGGCGGACGATTACTGTGTATGGTGGACATTTGTATGCTTACGGATGGGTCACTCATGTCAGATTGTTAACCCAACAGGTCAACCATGTTTACGTGCCTGCAGTTGGGAACCGTGATCCCTATGATCTCCGTCAGAACTCCTCGGCGTTGTTCCCCCCAAAATACTACGTGAATTACCTGAGAATTCCACAGGTGATGAGTGCGATCGGTGCTGAGACTACCTATGCAGAATGCTCCGATGCTCCGTTCGAGCTGTTCGTGAAGACCGGGGATGTATGTTGCCTAGGTCTTGACGCCTGAGAGCGCATTCGAATTAATGTATGTTCCATGCATAGGACGCACGAACATGGCTTCCTCAGCTCTCCGAGTTGGCAAACTCTGGGATGAAGATTTTAATTTGGGTATGCAAGCCCAGTATTGGTTTCTTGATCATGCTGAAACCCCATTTCACGCTAGGCTGGCGATGCTGATATCAGGTGCATATGCATCTACGCTTCTTGGACATTCCTCTGACGATCGGTTACCATTCCCTAGCTGCAACTGGCTTGGTGTAGGTTTTTCAAGTGTCATTCTCATGCCCTCCACTGAATGCCTCGTAGTGTTATGCCTCAGTGCTTGCCATGGACTGGTATGGTAACGAGACGCTCCACAAAACTCCTCTCAGCAGCATCACGCTCCACGGCACGCCTGTCGCCGCCGTCGCAAACGTGGACAACTTCAGTTTCGCGTACGCTCCTTTCATCTCTGGTCGTAATTTACACTGATGTTGCAATTCAAACAGGAGAGTTCTTGCTGCTGGTCACGAGGTGGTATGTCGGGGGTGACCTCACAGTCTCCAAGCATTGCAACTTCTGAACAATACCTCTGTAGCCTGCGTTCCAACCCGCGACAGCTCTGGCGATCTTCACCCAAATCATCAACAAAGGACCTCTCCACTCGGTTTAAGGGCCGAGTTGGTGACAATGGAGAACTCATCGCCAAAGGTGTCGAGATATCACATTGTCCAGATACGCCTATTGCGGAATATCCAAGCAAACATACATGTACCAAAAGAATACCCGATCAACATGACCATCGCTTTTGCGTTTGGTGTGTACATCGTCCGAATTGAGAGGTTGATAAGGCCTGTTGCAACGTTCGCCTGAATGATCATGTTCTGAGATAAGCAAGGAAGTTTTCCCTCGTTTAGAACTCACAATGAGGAAGACCACCAGCCCGTTCTTGTTTATGGCCTCCAGTAGGGCGGGGGCCGACTTTGGCGTGGAGGTCGTGGGGTCCTCTTGGAGGATTCTTTTACCCGTGGGATCCGACGGATCTTTTAGCTTCGAGATACGAGTGGGGAAGAAGATCATATCCAGGAGATAAAATGCGAGCACGAACGAAGTATTGAAGGCGATGATCCAAAGGATATATGGCAAGTTTGCCTGTACCGAGAAGAAAAAAGTTTGTAGGGTGAGTCAATATTCCACCACGCGTCATGAAGGGCAGCAAGACCGACCATCCTTCGCGAGACTTGAAGACCGCGTCGTACAAGGGCCAACAAGGTCCACCACACCAAAGCGTATGAAAAGAGTTCGATGGTGGTCTTCGCATTTTGTCTAGGAGCAGAAGGGTCTAACTTTGTGAGACTCTGGGAGTAACCGCCCTCGAACAAGATACGCTGCTGTTTACGGAAGAAAGATGGCGAAGGTGGAAGGATGATCGTGCCAAGAGAAAGGCCCATGATATGAAGCGAGAGATAGCCTGAGGGGATGAGCCTTTGTACTAGAGTGGAACCAAGGACCTAACTTACCCAAGAGTGAAATTAGTCCCTCCTTGTTTGCGTAAATGACGTTACTTCGAGGGGCGTTGAGGAGGAAGGCTTCTAGCCCCACAAACGACAGTGCGAATTGGTGCACTGTGGTACGCTAAGTCGAATGGATGACACCAGGAAATAAACCACACCACTCACGGACAGCGATCCAAAGGCCTAACAATGATATGGGCATGTATTTGACGATCGGATGGAGGGCCACTTCTGCGACTGGCAAAACGGCAAGCGTTAAGAAAAAGTTCCAATGCACCCCGTACTCTGTAACGTGTTCCTAGAACGAAAAAGTCCGTAAATCCATGAGATAGTAACGAGTCAACATACAGGATATTCCGTTCCCTTCACAAGTAACACTCGAACGATGCCTAACACGACCATGGGTAAGATCTTTTTGATTATGCGGTGTAACTTTGGTTTCACGTCCGCATGCAACTGATATGGATCCTTGATAAGGGGTATCGCAGAAACGATGCCTTGAGAGAAAACGAATGAGCCAACTCCAACATCCATCTAACCTGACGGGTCGAGAGAGTTTCAACAGCATGTACGCAGGACAGCACGTACCAGAGATACGCCATACGTTTCGCATTTTGCAAAGGAACGTGGAAAGACAGGAAAGTCGACGGCGAGAATGGAAAACACCGTTATCAGCATCATATTGGCGCGGTATGCTGTGAGTGCTGGAAGGGGTCTCAGTGCAGGCTGTGCAGATCCATCGATGATACCACTATCTCGCGCAGTCGAGCTTGGCTGTATCTCATTCGTCTTCGAAAGCAAGGGTATTCCGCTTTCGATTGGAGGGAGAAGAAGTAAAACGCAGGTTGGAGCCAGGAGGAGCGCCGAGAGTGCCCCAGGTGCATCAGCATAGACTGTCAGCGCAAGCGACAATGGCAGGACTAACACCAGCCATTCGAGAATGAATGGCATGACACGGAAGACGGTCAGGCGCGTTCGCAAGGTGGAATGCAGAGCCATGGACGCCTTGTAACCTTGAGCAACAAAACCTGTAGCACGTCTCAATGGACTCACCAACCCGACTGCTAGAACAGCGTTGACGTGAAAGACAGATGAACCCGTCATCCCGGATACAAATGCCTCCTTCGAGGCCTTGTAATTATTGTCCATCTGGCCTGGATTCATCAGCGATCCCCATGAAGGTGCTAAGCCAGAACTTTCCTTCGTTACACGCGCCGCGACTCCTTGATTTTCAAACCACGTGACGGCAACGCGATCAAATCACATTTCCTTCAAAGTCGGCAAGATGACAACCAGCATAACCAGACATCGTCAATACTTTGTCGGGCCTTCGTCATTATTCATTACTGCAGCTACGCGTCAACTATCTAGATTCCCTCAAGTAAACGTCTGCACCGGTCCGACAAAACTATGGCGACCCCAAGTGACCCAGTTGGCAGCGACAACGATAACGACTCCACCGATAGCCAGAATGGCATAATTCATGTTGAACTCGTTGACGGGATATGACGTGGGCAGCACGAAAAGTACGCAAATAAATAAAGTGAACTGTCAGAGAGTTAGGAGGGACGTAATAGGAAAGACTGTTAGAAGAATAACGGTCGTGATGGGGCGAAACTCACCTACTAAGGTTTCCGGCAGTACTGGTGAAGACCATTGCAATGGAATATATCCATCCTGTGCAGATTTTACTGGAGTCAACCCGCGTTTCAACAATGAATCCATGAGCCAGACCCGAGGATAGGTAAGTTGGGCTTCATCTTGCAGACCCAAAAGTAAAGGCCACCCAGAGTCGGACTAGAGAACATGCATGAGCTTGCGGTGTAAAGTCTCTGAAACTCTTACTATGAGCTACAAATCTAGCACGCCAGTAAAAAGACCCTCGTTCAGACGGAGGAACGCGATTCGGAACGAATAATTGTTATACTCACGTTCCATCCCGATTCCCCAGAACAATCCAAGTGGGCCTCCAGAGAACAATCCGGTTGAAAGGCGCTACTCATCGCAGTGAGGACCCCAATGGCGCACAATGATATGCCCAGCACCCCAAAAAGTGACATTTCACGCCGAAACTCGGGTTTACACCCGAGGTCGAGGAGACGCTGGTCCGAGGTATCAACATTATCCCTGGTAGTACTGGCGACCTCCTCGATCTTCTCTGGACTTGCGTTCTTTTGGAGGGTCGACATGGAGAAGCACGTCGTTAACGGAGTGTATTACCCGACATCCGAGTCATAAGACCTGGGGTAAGAATTTAGAAAGTGGTCATGAGACAACCCATAGATTTAACTCGGAACAATGATCATACGAAGCAATTCGGAACTGGGAGATAACCGATAAGTGGTAAGCGGTCCTCGCACGTGGAGCACCGCCCTGAAAACTTTGTCCACCTATATTGTCGTGTAGGAACTTGTATTCGTCTGTTAATAAGTTCGCCTCTGTAGACGTAGAGTGGTTAGCACTAAACTTGCTTCAAGTGACACAAGTAAAATCTCCTCGAAGTGGCCGGTCGGCTGTGCCTCATCGAGAGATCGGGTTGCGGTGGAACTTTCTTAACATAATATAAACCTCGCACGGCCGGTGAGAATGAGCATAACAGAACGAATGATATCGCACGCGCGTACGTAGATTATGCACATGAAAGCTGCCCGGATAAGTATCATGACAATGTCTGGGGTCGTTAGTACTAGGCGTAAAAGGTAGGTCGATTAGCTGATACCCAGTGGGTATGATATGCGAGGACTCGTATGGCAAAATGCTAACACAAGATGTGAGTTGCAAGGATGGTGAGTACAAGCGACCACGCACCATACATGCATGAAAGTTGAAAGGGAGTGAACGAAAGACAGATGAACAGCAACGATAATTATTTGATTCTTAACGAATTCTTAAAGGCATCCCAGATCTCCACAAAAGTGACACAGCAAACGTTATCACGCCCGCACCCGTAGATAGCCATGAGGCTCACCAAACGACGCGCCCCTCCTCTGCTCTTCCGAGAGCGACTTCTATACCGACGGTAAACTCTGACCCAGCCTGTTCAAACACCATCTCTTTGCCCGTCCTTCCCAGGATGGTTGCATTCATGCTTTTCTTGCTAGCCGAGATGGGTGAGTGGACGTGGGCATACCTGGGATATTGTTCGTGTGGCGCAGGAGTTGCTGATATCACTAAGGGGCCCTCGGGAGGGGGCGAAGCATAGGCTTGCGACAAGTCTTCGCAGTGTTCCTCTTTGTGATTAAAAGAAGTGCGACGCGTCTTATTCGTGCTAGCGTAGGACTTGGGCATGGGCAATGAGACCGCCCTGGGCCTTGGAACGAATGGAGGATTGAGAGGTCGGGATGACGACGACTGTGGCGATGAGGAAATAGCAAGTGACGACAATGGCTGCAGTAACAACACAGAAGCGTCTGGTCTTCCCTCTTCGTTCGCGGCAGCGAAGACGTCGCCACTGATAGCAGCTTGATAAGATGGTGGAGGGGTACTTGGCCGAAGCATCGGAAGGACAGGGGAGGGTGCCGAAGGTGCAGGGGAGATCATGTACATGCTAGTAGTACGCATACGTGGCCGCGACGGACAGAAATAGAAAGGATCGTCTTCTTTCCCTGCGGGTCCTTCTATAAGGCCACAATCAGGTTCCTCGGCTGAAACGGTGGGAGGAACCGCCTGCGGGAAATCAACGGCATTAGCCTCGACGGGCTCGAACGAATCCTCGCCCTCGTCCTCGCACACCGGAAAGAGCTTCGTAACAAGGTTGTCGGCAAAGGTCACCCGCGATATCCTCTTGCCCTCTATCGTTTCCATCCTATTTGCTGAGCTGAGAATACCGTACTTGCTGGGAGTAGATTTTTGACCATCATCTGCAGCCCAAGCATACCTCGCAAGTGGCGAGCTCCGCCCTGGTATTCCAAGGGACAAACCAGTAGGCACAATTGGTCCAGGCACCTGCGGAATTGCTGTCGAGGAAGAGGTAAGACCAGGAGGCCTCACCGGTGACCCGAAACTGCCGTCCCACACCCTCGGCGTAGAGCGGGAGGTAGAATATGGAGCAGAAATCTTGATACCTGAGCTCCAGGCGCGCCGCTTCGCTTTGATTTCGAGGCACCTCTCCGTTTCAGTGTCCATCCACTCGTTCTTTGCTCCGATCAACGTCGCTCTGACAAGCCTCCACCCCTCCTCACGAGCTCGGCTCCGGACGATCTCGAGTGCGGTACAAATCCGCTCCAGATGGGCAAGGCGCGAAGCAATAAACTCGTCCACTTGCGTATTTCTGTAGTCAAAGCTATATGCACTCGAAGAAGGGGGTGTTGGAGGTGTTGGAAGGTGTGATGTCTGGACTGATATTGAAGGTGCGCTCGAAAATTGGGCGGAGACATTTCGAGAACGAGGGCGAGATGAACTGACTCTAGACACCAAAGGTGGCTGGGGAGCAGAGCAGGTTGCATCTTGAGTCAAGCCTCGCAGCATCTGTGCAGGCGGGGCCGGGGGAGGATCGGCTCCATCCTCAGGAGTCCGGAGGGATACCTGATTGTCATCTGACTTCTCATCATCGTTAACATCGGAAGGAGCAAGAGGACATCTCGACACGTCAAAAGCCGTGTCTGCCAGTCCACTGCCGTCGTCACCGCTGCAATCAAGGCCAAAGTCTCCTGGATGTAGCGGTCTGTAATCACTTGACGAGTGACTATCGATGTCAAGGGTGCCATGACGTCCCATACGACTGAGCTCAAATGTAAGTCGTTCGGTATCGTCCCATTCGTCACCGACCGTGAAATGTTCTCCAAGAAGGCTGTCGTTATGACCGTTATACTCGACTGCAAAAAGATCAAAGTCATCAGAGGACCTGGGATGGTGGACATATCGACCCCATTCATCCGCTGCAACATTGACTAAGTGCCAACTCTGGAAATATGGGACCTCCTTACCTTGCTCTCGGCGGGGATAGACGACTTGATCGGTGTCTTCCACGTCCAACAAGCCCGAAAACGGGGATGGAGCACAGCAGCGCCACTGCCCCAACTCACAGTCATCACTGCGATCCCCAAAGTCTAGAGCATTTCTACTTTCACTCTGAATCCTCCTGTGCCTGCTACCGCCTGCCCTTGCATTGCTGACACCAGGGTCATGAGAGGTGGTGGTCTCAATCGATTCCATTTCCGCCCGAACCCTACTGGCCATAGCAACTAAAGTCCATTCGACATACCCAGCTGCAGGTAGGTGTTGAGGTGTTAGAGCTGGCACGACATAACGTCTCCAGACATCAACGAGGGTTGCTCGGGCCCGCTTCCGAAGAAGATCGGGATCATCTGAGACAGCGCTGGTTTGTTGAGGAGAGATAGGGGAAGTCACGCGACCGGAGACAGGGAGGGGAGGAAGTGGTGCTGGTGGTGGCGCACTGGACGGTGGAGGGGGTGATGACAATGAAAGTGACTTGGGAACCAACAATCTATTGACGCGAGAATCAAAGGAAGGCCATTATTTTCAAAGGACGAACATACGATATTAATGAAAACAAAAGCGATCGTTGCCTTTTATGTTTCCCTGGTTTCGAAGGCTTTGTGGGACTACCTCCAGGTGGAATATCCTCTGTGCTACCAGCCGTGCTTCCAGGACAGGCACTGCCTTCCGTGCTATTTCGTTGGCTCTCAGGCTCGCTGCAGCCTTTGACATCGAGGACGACGTCTAACAGCATTCGAACACAGTCCGAATTCATAGGGATATTGGTTACCCGTTCATCGACGAACCTCAATACGAACTCCTTTTGTGGGACGTCCATGGTGACTTCGTGAACGCGAGCGACCAAACCTACTGCTCGATCAAGCATGTGGATGCTCGACGGAGGTTCGAGCTGGAGAACGGAAGTAAGGATTTGCAACTGTGAGGACCACGCAGCAGGTATGGTCGCGCAGGGCCCGAGATCATGTAGGGTAAGGACACTTGGAAATGTCACTCCATAGAGAATTGTGGGGTGAGGGAACGGTGGGATGAGACGAATTAACATTGCGTAGATGGCACGCAAGTGATTAAGAGGGAGGGTAGTATAGAGTCTAAGGAGGAAAACAACGATCGCGAGTGCAGCTCGCAGACGTCGTTGACGTCCAGCACAAAGGGCAATGTGTGCCCGCCTGTTGGTTTTCTGTGGGCATACGTGAGTTTACGTTATATGTTTTACAGTACCAGACACTGAGTTTGCATTGAGTAACGATATTGTGTTCTCCACTCCTCAGAGGGTACGTCAAACAGACGTTTCAGGTCGAGCTAGAGATAGCGAGATGCTTAGCGGGTGCACAAGAGCGTGCTAATGCGACCACATGCTGGACGGTGGACAATAGTGTCCATTGGCGAGCCTGTCACGCCTATCACAATTTACCGTGTCACGCCCAATGTGAATGTGTTGCAAGGCGAACTACAGAACACACATTGGGACACAGCACACAATCTAGAAAGACATTCACCGCTCCAGCATAGGAGTCGCCATATCTAACAACCCGGGACATTCCGTCCTGTGCAGATTCCGAGACGCGTGTTCAGTCGATCGAGGTTCGGCACAGGGATGACACGCGTTGGTGTTGCATTAGTCTCGTCAACCGCAATGTTCGAATTTGTGTCACAGCAAAAGAGGGGGGGAGAAGTTGGATAGGGCATCGCATTGAAACTCTGCCACACTGATAGTGAAATCGCAGCACGCAGGATAAGCGAGGCACGATGACACACCCAGTCATCCAACACCATTTATACCGGACCCGGACGCGAGTAGGGTTAGAGCATACCTCGAAAAGCCTCTCTTCCTCCTACCATGGGTGCAAACCATAGTCGGCCCAAAGATCACCAGGACTCAGAGCGCAAGGGGAAGCGCTCCCCGACGCTGTCAACGTTTCTGGGCAAGTCTCCGTCGCGACTGAACCTGCTCGGTCTGGGCAGGCGGTCGCCGCAGCCGCCAGCAACGCCAGTGACTCCACAGGCCGTCGCGGCGGTCGAGCTCGTCGCTGAGCAAGGCACAGCATCCCCGGAGGCTTCGGTGGTGGATCCCGAGGACCGGCCGGAGGCGGCCGTTGAGGTGACTCTTATTTCCCCTCTTTAAGCTGCGCCGCGGCTTGTGCTGATAGCGCTCGCTGTGCTGCACATAAATACGCGCCTCGCTTCCTCATCTTCTCTCTTTACGACCACAACCACCAGGACCAAGAGTCCGACATCGCGATCGCCATGCCCCAACAATCCGCAACGGTCCCCTGCCAGGTGAGTTTGGGGAACCACCGCCACATCTCGTTGTACCGTTCGTTGATCTCTCGCGTCTTACCCTCGTATTCCAAATCCTACGAACCTGACGGCGCTGACGATTCTTTCGGCCTGGCTGGTGAATTCTAGTACCGCACAGGACGTAACCTCGGTAGCGGCACGTATGCAATCGTGAAGGAGGCGATTCATATCAAAACTGGCCAATACTATGCTTGCAAAGTCATCAACAAGAAACTCATGGAGGGGAGGGAGCACATGGTAAGTCCCTCCACAACTTCCCATCGATGCTGCGGTCTGCATGTGTTGCTGTGGGGTCCCGTGGTGGTGTCCGCGATCGCGTCTGCATACCCTTCCTGCGTATGGTTGTCTCCCATTCAATCCTCCTCATGGTATCATTGATCGCGCGCTGATCGCAACATCACGCCTGAACCGGCCTGATTTCCTGGGCGCCACTTTCCTGCACTACCCTGAACCCTTGAGTTTGATCGCGATTGCTGACCAGTGTACCATTAGGTCCGTAACGAGATTGCTGTACTGAAGCGGGTGTCCATTGGCCACCCCAATATCGTCACACTGCATGATTATTTCGAGGTAGGAATCACTTTAACCAACGAGGACTTGATGCTCATCACCACATAGACTGCACATAATCTGTATCTTGTATTCGACCTCTGCACAGGTGGCGAGCTCTTTGACAGCATATGCGCGAGAGGGCAGTATACCGAAGCGTGAGTAGCACAAGACTCTGAACGTGTTAAAAATCTCATTTAGCAACGCAGCGACGCTGCCGAGCTCATACGCACCATCTTTGGCTCGGTCAAATATATCCACGACAGCGGCATTGTTCATCGTGACCTGAAACCCGAAAACCTTCTTTTCCGTTCCAAACCTGAGAAAACGTCGGAAATCATGATTGCTGATTTCGGGCTCAGTCGTGTCATGCCGGACACCAAACTTAGCATGCTTACAGAAGTCTGCGGGACACCTGGCGTAAGCTTTCTTCTGGCAAACGTTTCAACTCGCTGAGGTGTTCTCTAGTACATGGCGCCAGAGATCTTCAAAAAGAGTAAGGCTCTCCTTGGACATCGTCCAGCATTCACTCAGGTTTGGTGTAGCTGGCCATGGAAAGCCCGTCGATGTATGGGCCATGGGTGTTATCACGTACTTCTTACTTGCTGGTAAGTATACCATCTATAACTCGTCTGCAGAGCCGTCTAACATCCTTGCTAGGTTATACGCCATTCGACCGTGATACCCAGAAGCAGGAAATGGAGGCTATCATGGCGGGCGACTACCGCTTTGAGCCGGGTAAGCCTCTAGGCCTCTCTTGGATTGCACTTCACTGACCCCCCGCAGAGGAGTATTGGTCTAACGTGTCGGAGACAGCTCGTAACTTTGTTTCCAGCTGCCTCACGGTCGATCCGGAAGCACGTCCAACAGCTGAGCAAATGCTCCAACATCCATGGCTCACTGCAGAAGTTCCCTACTTTGTGGAGGCCGCAAACGGCCAGCCAACGGACTTGTTGCCACAGGTTAGAAAGGCATTCGATGCAAGGAGGACGTGTACGTTCCGTTTCGTTCAGGTGAAGTGTATATTGATGATTGCACCGATCCGCGCAGTCCGTAAAGCCGTACTCAGCATGATGGCGATGAAGCGCATGTCGATCCTAGCTCATCACCTTACACCCGAGCAACACCAACTCAACGAGGACGTGTTCCAATTCAAACAAGAGTCCGAGAAAGAGAGTCTCGAGCATGCAGATGTTCTTCACCACCACAACGCAGATTTGCAAAACGGCTCAACTTTAATTCCCGATGCAATCGCCGAAGGCGCCGAGTTCTCTCAACAGGAAGCATCTGCCTCCCAGGGACCTACAGTGACCGGCTCTGAACCGTCATCTGACCATGTTCCCTCGCTCGGTCCTACAGAGACTGCCAAGGAGAGCAAAGAAGTCACAGAGAAGCCGGCATCAGTGGGCTTAGCTGCCAGTGCAAAGGTAAGCGGTGCAACAAAGCAAGCTTGATTTTTTTTCTGCCGTTCTGTGGCCGTTTGTGGGAGTGAACGACGCTTTATTTCCATTGGATGGTTCAATTGCTGTGCTTTTAGAAGTTGGTTCTGCCGTCCTTTTTCGCTTTGCCTACGACCTTTCTTTGCTTTTCGTTTCGTTATATATCTCGCATTTGTGTGATTAATAAACCGCGTGTTCTGGCTTTGGTTTTACAGAAGGTCTTTAACCGGTTCGCGAGGAGCGGCAAGTGAACGCACGACTAGACCTCCGGCACAGGCGTGGAACGCATCGATGATTGGTGGGAGGTGCTTCGCGGATGGGCGAGTCTGGGAGCGAGACATATCTTTGTTGTACATTTGACGACCTGTATACAGACATCACTGGTTATATACATGTGGCTCTCGTCTAGATAAATGCGTGGCATCAAGTTCTTAGTGGTATAGAGCACGAGACCACCAACCACGCTGAATCTCGACGGTAATAGTAGGGCAAATCAGACCGAGGAGTACAATGCATTCATAAAATTGCTCATATATATCAATAATGACAATGTGGTCAGAACGATGCGAGGAACGTAAACGAACAGAAAAATGCGGTAGAACAAAAGTCCCATAAGCATACACTTGACATGCATACATGCATAAGAAAAACTGCGATTAGGAATAATCTCAAAATAACCGTAAACGATGCCAAGTTCGATGGATGAAAGCCAGAAGCGTTCCGACGCGTCCTCAGAGCGGCTTGCCAGTCGAGACAGCGAGCGCGGTGATAAGAACTTCCCACGCAACATCAAGCGCGCACCAGAGTTTCTCGTCGTCGATACCCAGGGCGCATGCATTGCGCCACAGGCCGTTGACCACCATCGCGTGGGTGAGGAGTGTATGGGCAGTGTAGCTCGTTGCGAGCTTGCTGGAGAATTGGTGGAGAAGAGCGAGGACGCTCTCGCTCGTCGGATCACCGCGGTAAAGCGGGTGGGGTGCGGGGCAGGGTAGGAGCGACGCGAGAAGGTGGTCGATGCGCTTGGTGTAGAGGAAAGTGGAGAGCTGAGGGAAGACGTCCGGCGCGGGGATGCACAACGGCACCACAGGCACGCATACGGTGGATCCGACGGTGTCCGGGCGAATGACGTTGGACGGCGGAAGAATAGGGAGGTTCGCGCAGTGAGTCGCGAGAATGATGCTGTGGATCGGGAAGAGGGTCACGCGACGTTTGGTGGCGGCGGGAACATGGCGACAATATACAGCGAGCATGTGCGTGGGCAAGTCGGAAGAGAGATCGTTGACGACCGCCTCGAGTTCTCTAGGGAGAACATTTGAGGTGGGTTCGGCCTTGACGCCTGCAAGAACTTGAAGCATACTAAAGGGGTGAATGAGCGACTGGATCACTCAAGCGATCGCTGCACTTACTCAGGTCCGAGGCACTGAAGGCCTTCGCGGATGTAGCTTAATTCCGTGTCTGCCAACTCGGGCGCAATGGACGTGATCGCCTCCTTCTCGATTTCGCGGAAAGAAGGTCGCGATAGGTATCTCGGGAGGGTCAGAGGAGACGCCGAGACAGCGGCGGGGGTGTCTGACACCTCTGCATCGGCAGAGGAGCGGGGAAGCTCGATGTTGAGCAAGGAGGACTGGGACTTTGCGATGTTCTTGTGTTTGGCGTGCCCGACGGCGTATCGAGGGTGGTGAGGTCCACCCGCGGATCGAGCACGGCGACGACGAGCAGAACCTTGAATGCCACCTCGAACCTTGGACTTTGCGTTTGCAAGGCTGGCGGTAGGAGGGGTGTTCTCCGAGTCAAATCGGCGAGTAGCGTTGGAGGATTGAAGGACCATGTTGTAGCGCGTCTGACTTGCACCACGACATCGGAACGAACCCTTATAAACCAAGAACAGGTGGGCAAGAACACTTCGGGAACGTGACAAAGTCATGCCGTGACACAAATCGCAATCAAAGAAAATTACCGAGAAAGGAATCACACTCACAAGTTTTTCTTACCTTTCATGGCAATTTTTGGACCCACATGCGCTCACAGATTGCTCAATCGAAACGCAATCCATCACCGCTACACAAGTCGACAATAACACTCACGACAGCTCCATTGTTGCTGCAACCGCGTTCGTGGTCTCTCGAATGACCTTGTTTTAACTGTCATGGGACAGAACAACAGCGTTCCAATGCGACAATTGTCCACAGGCTGGAAGCATCCGCCATCCAGTGTGGTCACGTGCAAAATAGAGGACAATGCACGTGCCAGCTTTCCCACCTACGGGGTGTTGCGGTTTGACGAGACCGACATAACCATAGAGAAAGGGTCAGAGCCTCGTTGCGTTACACTTACCTTGCAGTATGAATGCCGCCACTCTGCGATGAGAGCATAATATCATTCTTTGAATGGGAGGGAGGTATGTACCTGGCCAGATCTTCTGCTGTCAGTTTGGTTTAGCTCGCCGTAGCGTTATTTTTGGTGTGCAATGACGGTAGGAATTCACTGTGTATTGCTTGAAATCATTGACGCTGTGCACATCAAACGGAGCGAGGTTGAGGTGAGTGGCACTCAAAATAGGCCGCGAAGTTGGCTAATCTTAACTAGCCCTTGCTGCGTTGCGCTTTACACATACCCGCGTGGCCGGGGGCGCGGCGAGTATGGCAACAGTCTGGGTGATTGCTTACCCTAGTCTATTAAATCAAGGGTGATGGCCAAGGCGAGTGGTACCCAAAATTGGGGCCGGGAAGCCAGGTAACCAGCCCCCAGCAGCGCAGCGCCTTGCAGACCCGGGGAGTGGTGTCCAAGGGGAATAGTACCAAAAATTGGTCCGTGAAGCCAGGTAATCAGCCCCTAGCTGCATCATGCATTGCAGATGTTTTGCAAGGTAGGAAGTACGGCGAGTATGGCGACTGTCTGGATAATTGACTATCCGTGCACCTGCCGTTCATGGTGGTTGCCAAGGTGAGTGCCACTCACGAATGGGCCTTAAATTTGGCTCTCGACGGTGTCGATACCATTGCAGGAGGATGTTCGGCAAGCTTGGAAACCGTCTTCGTTGAAGGCAGATCTATCGGATGGGATGATGTCGGGTGAGTGGCACTAGAGAATAGACTGAGGTTCGTCTCCAGGAATATTGTTAGCGCGGCAGGGATGTGTTCAAGGTAGGCCGCAATAAATGAGACAGCGAAGCGGGGGCGAAGGGAGATAAGAGGGGGGGAGGGGGAAGATGAGGGACGACGCGAATGGGATGGAAGAGGGAATGTTTTCTGTTTATGGAGAAGGTCGCGGTGAAGATCAAAGCGGAAAAGGGGGGCAAACAACCAGGCACTACTGCTTCGGCCCACGGATTCGGTAAAATTTGTGGACATCTACAGCAATCTACAGGAGAAAGGATTTCCCAAGACCTGGCGACCTAATAAATCATCGGCGTGAACATGTCTCACCTATTATTCCGTCCCCTATCGAGACGCGCGCCTACAGTAGCGCGACGATCACGTGAATAACGACGCGACAACGTTCACGTGACCTGTTCTGTGGACGCGTCCGTGTCAACGAACGAGTTGTTGACGACGGCGAATATCACCGCGAGACCCAAATTCATGCAATAGCGAAAATGTCCACCACACAAATCTTGTTCAACTCGCCAGCACTACATTCGCTGAAGCGCGACCAACTTGTCAAATTATGCAAGATTCATTCACTCAAGGCATCCGGAAAGAACAAAGAGCTCATCGGACGCTTGCAGCGCCATGCAAAGACTTTACCACCCGACGATCCGCTGAGTATCGCTACTTGGAGCGATAATCTGGATGCGAAGCCCGCTGCAGACAGCGAGGATGAGGCGTCCGATCACTCTCGAATGGGGGACACGCCCATGTCTACCAATGATACTCTTTCTCGTCCTAGCGAGCAATGGGAAGTGGTTATGGACACAATAGCAGAAGTGGACGAAGAGACACTCAGAAGTAGACGAGGTGCCTCCGACCGTCAAGTCGACGAATTTGGCACGACTACATCCAAAGGTCAGTCCAGCGAGCAACATCGATCCTAGAGTCCTTCTCATCAATATCGTCAGCCTCTGTCACATCGTCTCTCAGAGCTATTGCGACTTCTTTGGGACTCAAACGGAATACGTCTAAAACCAGCGGCACCACATCCTCATCTTCTAGTCTCTCCAGCAGGGACGTTGTCCAATCGTCCTCGACCCTCCCGACGTCTGATCTAAATAGTGGTACCGAAGAACCACCAGTAGAGCCAATCCCCGGGCAGTTGAATCTCCAGGGTCTTCCCGCTCCTTCGACCGCGCGGCTTAGTCTCTCCCAGGCACCAGCTACCACCACCATCCGTCTCGTTTCAAATCCCACCACAAATTTGGAACTCCTCTCTCCACCCAAACTCAAGCCATTCGCCACTTCGTTCGACCTTGTCCCTGCCACGCCGGGGGGATCTTCCTCAGTCCCTGTATGGCCTTTCTCTCCGGGTGGAGCTGCACGAGAATCCTTGTACCCCCCTATCCCAACCTTTCAAGGATTTGGTGACTTGCATCATCAGCAGTCCCCTCGGTACGACAACTCTGATATGGAAATCGATGTAGATATGCCTGGCGGGTTAGCGGTTCCGTCCATCCGCGAACCCACGCCAGAGAAGGCCAACACCAGTGCACGGTTTAACACGGGTGCAACCCCCAAGTCCTCCGAGAAACCTTCTGCTGAACCCGTCGATATCTTCTCACCTGCTCCGAAGCCACAAAATGCCTCAACCCGCTCGAGGGTCGGCATCCCCAGATCTGAGCCCTTCGTGTTCGGTTCACCGCTTCCCCAGCATAACACGTCGAACCTCCAATTCCGCACAGCCGCTCAGTCAGTGCTGGACGAGATGAACAAGAGACTTGCGGCAGAGGGCGTAGAGGCTGTTGAAGCTGATGTCTTGAACAATCGCCGGATTACCACTGAAGAATCGGTAGAGAAACAAGAAAGCAGCGGTCCACCTCGTATCGGCAACATGTTCGAGAAGCTTCATCAGAAAGAGTTTGATAAGATGGATTCGATAACCTCACATTATGCGGCGAAGCGCGGTGCCCAGGGTGCTGCTCCCCAGCCTGTTCTGTCAAAGAAGAGGAAACCAAGCTTGGTCGTGAAGGAGAGGCAGCCGGGGGTACCGGCTGCGCGCCACCGTCCTAACGGGTCCAGGATTGCTAGTGGTGCTTCTGTGAAGGTCCCTCCTGGCGGCTTTGGCGGAGAAGGTGATGAAGATGACGAGGTTGCAGATAGGCGTATGTCGAAGCGGCCTCGTGTCGAACGAGACGAATCGGATGCTCCGCCACAGCCCGACAGAATCTTATTAGTTCCACCGCCTGGTCCCGAGGAGGAAGCTGAGAAACAGAAGGAAAGGGAGGCAATTCGCCGCAGGCTCGAGCATAACAAAGCCAAGCGCCGTAGCAGCATGGGACGACCAAGCCTCGGACGTGCACCTCCGCGTGAGTGTCCCTTTCATTTTCCAATGGCTGGTTAATGATCCGATTTGATAGCGAAAGCGAAACCCGCGCGGTTGGGCTTCTTTGCTTCTGCCAAATCACTTGTTCAGAATGTATGGAACCGAGGTGCTGGATCCAAAGCTCCGTCAAGCATACCCATGTCGAAGCCAGTTCAATCCAAAGTGGAGATGAAAACACTTCCAAAATCAACGGAAGGGAAGAAATCAGCCGTGATCCCAGGTTCTTCTGGTGCGCCACCTCTTAACTCTCAAACGAAGCGCATACCTTCCGGCGGCAGTAATACATCGGTACAACCCAATGGCTCCGGGCGCTCTACCCTTGCCGCACCGGTGATTTCCGGTGAAGGTGGGGGAACCGCCACGTCTTCTCGCATTTGGAAATCACCCACTTCTTCGTCTAATCTACCTAGTTCATCGACTGCTGCGAACGCAAGGTCGTCCACAGTAGCTGGCTATGGTCAGCCCAATAATAAGGGCAACTCTCTCGTTGGTTTCTCGTCTTTGGGTAGGAAAATTGGTCTCGCAGTAAACGGTGGTCGCGTTGCCTCGACGGGAGCAAAGTCTAACACAGCAATCAACCTTCAGAAGCATGCGTCTGGTATTCCGAGGTCGAGGACCTCGTCAACGCTCATGGCTCCCACCGCTAGCTCGCTTGCCAAGATAAACAGCCACTCTCGCATTCCAATTTCTACACATAACGAGAATTCAACCGCTACCAAAGCTAGTTTAAGTTTCAAGCAACGACTTGCGATGTCGCCCCAGCCCAGCGCTACCTTGGAGCGGATTACAAATAGTCCACGAAGTCCAGCCCACTCCCCCCCTCCTGCGAAGATATTCAGTCAACCCCTCAGTCCACCCTCAGCACGCTATCCTGTGTCGTTGACTGCCGCAGCGACGAGCATCGTTGGTCAAGCCGCCGAAGAAAAGTCATTCCCTTCGGTGAAGCCGCTTGTCTCTCCGAAAGCAAAAGTTCTCCCCGGTCGCAGACCACGAATTTCGCGTTCCAAGGTTATTGCGAGGCTGGCTTCGCAGAGAGCAGCGGGTGCTGGCTCGAGCGTGAGTGCTGGGGCTGAGAGGGCAGGCGGCAAGGTACGTTCTAGCGTGGGTGCTGGAGTGGCCGGCAAGGCGAGACAGTCGTATGGTGGCGCGAGAGGTGGAGACGTATTGATGAGTGCCAAGAAGCGGGTTCGTCAGAGCGAGCATGCACGGAGGAGAAGCCGCGCGATTGTTGGCGAGGGACAGAGGATGGACGTCGATTAGACAGGTTTTGTTTTCTCTTGTCGTCTTGCGATACCTGACACTTTGTTAGCCCTATGTATGGTCAGATAATATTTTTTATTGGGTCGTCTCATTGGATCTTGACCCATGTCTAGTACTCGTCTGATTTATTGTACGTTATTGCAATGTTATATGATTCAAGCTGAAGACCCACATTTTGACGCTTGCCTGAAGTTACCCGTATACCCTGCATAGACCCCACGTTCATTCAGGAATGACTTTTCATTTCGAGTCACCAAGAAACAGCACGAGTCAAGGACCCATATACATAATGATGTGTGACTCGACGATAAATTGGACGTGCAACACTGCCGTGATGTGATGTGGGTACCGAAGAACACCGACAAATTGCACTTTCCGAGCCGAGCGCCCTCCGATCCCACCGCCAGAGTCGTCGGACAAGCCTGTGAGTCCGTGATTTGTGAGTCCACTTGACAGAACGTCACACCGAACAAGAGCCGCGCCGCCGAGCCACTCGATCACCGATCGAAAATGATCGATTGATCAGCCGATGCTGGATCCGAAGTGGGTACTTTGTAGGGCATGCTGTAAGACGTGTTTCGGGATCGCTCGTGGGGCGCGGGGGGCGGGGCCAATGCGAGAGCAGCTCAAGTGCCCGTTCGTTTCTATTTCCAGCTGCTCTCGGAGGATGCTGGCATCCCGCACTGCGGAAATGAAGCTACGCCGAGGCGGTACATATATGGCTTTATTTCTTCTTCAAGGGGCGTGTTGGAGTTACCAAGTGGTCGGTCACCCGGGTCGGGGCTAAAAGATGATCGCGGCATGGAGTCAAGCCGAGTTTCAAGCTCACTCTATGTACGTCAGCGCGGGGAAAGGTGGTGGACAGCAACTTGAAGGATCGCGTGCTAGCATATCTACTACTACCAATAACCTGGGACGTGTACTAAGTATGAGAAAGTCCCAAACCAAGGAAAGAGCGAGCGTGTAATTAAGAGAACGGTGTTCGATCGTAGGGTACATGTAAGTTTCGAGTCATGATCCTCGTCCGGATGGGTGATGTCGTATGAGTGCCATTTTAGGGTGAATAAAAAGAGCGTGATGGGTGCGATGAAGCGAGGTGCTGGTAACGTCAGGGACTTGGACGTCTGCTTCCGACGTCGGTCGACATTCCTGCTGCTGCCGCACATTGTCGGTTGCGCCGAGCCTCCACTGTAACGGTCCACGCCGTCCGCGCGATGCCCACGAACCCTGCATCTCGTGGACCGAGAAACAAGATGTTTTTCCACAGGCCCTGATTAAACACGATGTAATCGGTGAGCTGCCTATCGCTGCACAGCTTTCCCATTAATTGAGCCATGGCAGGAAGAGCAGGAAATTCACTAATCACTTCCGATGGGAGCAAGCGACAGCAAAGCTGTTGCGAGCGTGAATCGAGACCAAGAGCGAAGAGGAACAATAGCGGTATCGAGGGGACATGAGGGACGTGGAGCGGGACGACTGGAAGGGTGACGAATCGACCCCCGGAACGCGTAGAGATATGCGGGATCGGGTGTGGAGTTCCGGGTGGGCTTTGCGGTATGATACTCGTGCGAAAGTCTCGTACATGCAAGTCTGCGCGAATTGGAACCAAGACTGGAGAGTAGGAGGGTTCCCATTCGCTCGGTGGAATATCAAAGACAGCCAGGATGTGCGATGGCATATGGGCATCCTTGAGGACGCACAGGTCGACGGTGGAGGGGATAGAAGCACCAGGCTGAAGTGTCGCCTTCTCAACGTTCATTCGGCGATAGAGGAGACTTTTTGATGTTAGCAAAAGAAGAGAGGAGGCTGGGAGTGGCACTTACTCGAGATGATCATCTTTCGTGAGTACCAGATGCCGTATAGGAAGTAAGCGAGACTGTTTCATGCCTGAGGTCGAAGAGAATGTGTGTCCCGACGTCAAGGGAGTGTCTGGAAGGGAGCGACGTAGAATGCTGAAATTATAGCACTAGCTGAAACTGTGGACACGGTCGTCAATCAGAAACTTCATTTCCGAGATCAACCCGCGAGTGTAGGTTTGTCGCAAAGTGGAAGGGCGGGAAATGACGGGACTAGCCTTGAAACGGAATGCACTTACCGATCGTGAGGAATGAGCGTTCGTAGGCGCAACGGGAGCGTGAATACTTGAGTGGGCTCTCGGTCTAAACAGCAAACGATACGACCGTGACCATGAACGAGTGAAGGAGTGTCAAAAGAACGTGTGAGGAAGGATCGTTGCAGATTTTGAAGGCGCGCTTTTTAGGTCTGCCAACGAGGATGCGCCGACAGCCACGAGGCAAATGCGTATGATACTGTGTCCCTGGAAAGAAGACCACGATGCGGCAATGTGAATTAGGCAACGTAGGTTTCTACCGGGGAGCACTGGACGACCGAGAAAAAGAGGAAAGTGGGCAGCGGGACTTTATCTTGCCCTTTACGAGCTTACGGCCTCCATGCTGTAGGTCCATTGCCGACCAGATCTCGGATTTAGGAACAATCAACCAAATGACCTGCCGATCTACTTCCGCAGCCTCAACTTCAACAGCGTTCGTTACCATCCGTGACTTACCATGAACTTACTTTCAAACGCGACGTTTTTACTTCCGATTCGGACCCGCATGTGCCAGTGGCGCTACCAGCGGAACCGGTCAATTTTTCTTCCGCATGTTTTACCGCTCAGCGCGAGTGCTATGCCTGTCATCCCAGCGCGAAAGCTTCAATCTTGAACTGAACGTCTGCACTCTCTGGCCCAACAATTACACTTCATACGCATTCTACAAGAAACGTGAAGGCTCGAGACTTCTGATATTAATATTCTCTGATATAAATTTTCCATCCATGACCAGTTCAGTAATCGCCTTGGCGGTTCCCGGAGCATTGCATATGCCCTGCCCTTGGGTTAGAATGGTGAGTTTACAAGCCAAGAGCACTGACCCAGCAAGTGTGCCCAGTTGCAATATACAGTCCCTTTGCGATTTTCCGCGCTTCCCCGATGATTGGCCCTCCACCATCAATGTTAACTTGAACCACTGGCAGAAAACAAGCCTGGCGCTTCTCCAATGTCGCCTCCCTGAATTCCGTGGAGATGCTCGCGACATGTTCCCAGACGCTTTGGCATGCAGCTTGATCCACTTCAACACTATCCACATTCGTAGGGAGCGGTGAGTCGTCTCCGGGTCCACATGCATAGATTTCGTTATCAGGGCGGGCGTAAATTTCAGGGGTTACAAACCTTCCATCCGGAAGGGCTATTTCAGTAAAGAGAACGTAAGGTGCTATCGCCACGTCAGGGTTGGGGCGAACAGTGACGCTGTGAGCGCGAGTCGCGGAGATGGGCAAAGAGGGTACAAGCGATGGCGACCATGCCCCAGCCGACAAGATGACGTGAGTGGCTGGGAAGACCTTCGAACAGTCATGACTTGGGTCGTTGTAGCGAACACCAGTGACACGGCCATTTTCTCGTTCGATCGTGATCGCGCTACCTCGGAGTAGAGTCGCCCCCCTTTCCACAGCAAGGTCCATCATACTAGTGGTAAAGAGATACGGGTGTACCTGTGCAGTACCGTCAGGGGCAGACATTGGACTATAAGACTCGGTGAGGTGTTCTTTCACCCAGTTCAGGTCATCCGGATGACCTGATTGAGCCCTTTGCGACACGAACTCAGGTGAGGTCTCGAGTCCGGCCTTCTTTTCCAAGCTTTTCCGCCTCCTACCCGTTCCGACTCTGGTGCCGCCGTCGTGGGTGAGATCTTCGCCCCGTCCCTCCCAACTCCCGCAGCCAACAAACCGCCAGCCCCATCTTTCCTTCCCGTTTTGTTCGTTCGCTAGCTTGACGTGCTCGGGGAAAGAAATGTTGACGAGATCGCGCGGATACGCCCATTTAGCGACAAGTCCGCCAGCCTTTCCAGAAGCCCCCTGGGCAACACCGTGGGCTGACGCCTCCAGCACGGTAATGTTGGTAGTCGTGGGAGAATACGAGGGATGTCTGGAGAGATAATAAGCAGTGGTACAGCCTATTATTCCACCACCGATGATGACGACATTGCGACGGTGGTGATTTTGTGCCATGTTAACAACGGTTTTGATCCGGAATTGTCTGATGCGACAAAGGATGGTTTTGAGATGGTCGTTCGGAATCAAGGACACCCTCCAAACGATGCATATACGTCCCTTGTCAAGATTCTGAGTCTGACAGAGAAACGGAAATCGTCCACAGTGCTGACGTAATGCAATGGAAGACCCCCAAAATGGGGGTGGAAGCCAAACTGGGCAACCTCGGTGTGGTGCTCATTCAAGTGCCAATGGGTGCTGTCACGGAGAAAAGCCCACAACGTTCCAGCGGATATGAACATAGCGATTCACCACTTTGTCGCAGTTGGGGACGCCTCGCCTTCAAGAACTGCTCTACATTTGGAACAAGGACGCGACCTTTCGTTTGCTTGCTCAAGCAGTCATCAGTGGGTGACACCACAATCGACCATAGATCCCTCCTCGTTCGGTACGTAGCGCGTCAGATGGCTCCCGTCCCGCATACTGAAAGGGGGGGTAGCATTGCGACGCGACAGACTCTACCAATACCGTCTCAGTCCACCGCCATTGACAACTCGGATAGAGTCTATAAGCATTCCGGCGTGGGGTCAACCATCTCATGCGGATGACCCTGATCATTTCCGGCTACAGGACCTCCAAGAGTTTGAAAGTACCCACTTCCAAACCTCGCTGATGCATGCGAGGTTTGGGCAGGTTGAGACATCTCGCCACGGAAAACGCGTGCAGGGTGATCGGTTGAGTGTGAACGAACCGGCGAAGCGTCCTCGACTTGACACTGCCAGTATCCGGGATTTGATACCGCAGGTTTGATCATACCATCCAAGTCTAGTCGATGTGACTCATCGTTTGTAGCCACATTTCATACCAGCTCCCGCAGCGGAATTTCAGCCCATCGATACGGACAAAATTCCGCCCTACCACAAGACATTGCCATCACCCATCGCTCCATATGATGCGGCCACAGTAAACCAGTTATTAAATCGCAGGTTTGGGAGGGCTGCATGGCTCATTCCTGTGCGTGGCAGTCTGCCGTGGGATGGTGCCTCCATGGCGGTAATTTTGGAGGGAACACGGGCCACATCGTGCTCCCCGAGTCCATGCCTACATGTGCCTTCGGTCCAGCCCCGTGCCATAATGTGGACTCCCGACTCGTTACAGCACCTTTGGGCCTTTCTCGGATCAATCCAGCAAGCCAAACATTTAGGGCCGCTGTCGTTATCTTTCTATGCTGCTCCCACGGAAGTGTTCTCGACAGGGGACAGCATTTCTGAGCCAGTTTGGGAGAGTAATCACCCCTATCACTACCAGCACTCGTCGAAGCATACTGCGGGGTCCTCACATGCTTCCGCAACGGACGCCTGCAAGGCTCACCTAGAAAGTATAGATCACATCAGAATTTTTCATGACGTACCATACTCTTTATCTCTGCGCAACATCCTGGATGCGTATCGATACGAGCCAGCAAATGGCGAAGTTCCGGGCCGATCAGGTGCCAACGATCGCAAGATTCGCATACTGAAGGGTGCCCACTTGGTCTTTATGGATGAACGTTCCAAGGCCATTTTTTTGATGTAATTTCACCGCATCAAGGCAGAAGCGTTTTCGGGTTTCTCGGTCTCTGTGGGATTCTCCAATGCGCTGGAAGTGGCGTCGGTTCTACTCCTATGGATAACGCGTGCGTTCTGGTCACGCCAACGGCGGCCGTCAGTCTTCTTCACTTGACCTGGAGCAGCGAGAAGGAACCGCGGACAGCTATGGGGCTGGCGACTTCGCGCGTACCTTCACCCCAGATATCGCCCATCTTAGGAATCCCGTTGACCATTTTTAGGATTTTGCAGGCACTATCTCAACACACTCACTCGCGGTGATTGGGCGCGGGTCGTTCTGCATCAATAGCAAGTACGAACACAAAGATGTTGTGGAGCGTCTCCCGAGAAACAATCAGGTTTGTACACGAACTGTTCTTGTCCACGTCACTGAAGCGCGAGTGAAACTCTTCCAGTCCATTTAATGTGAGCAAGTGTCAAGGGGTTTCGATCGCTACGCCCCTTGGATATTTTTATAATTAAACAGTGCATTCTATCGTTCATGTGGATCAGGTCGCCCTCCAGGCACCCAGCAGGCAACTGAGCGTGAAATGATGTTCAGTGAATACTCGTGACCTATTCGAATTCGATGAACAAGCCCAGACCGGATTCCCACATGCTTTCCGACTTGTGTGCTCTGGATGAATGGCTGTCAGAGCCTCAAACTTGTCGTGTGTCGGTTCCTGGAGTTGGCGGGCAGGTTTTATTGACCGTGCATGACGGCGATTAAGCACAGGCTCATCGGGGATTCGCATGATGCGGAGTGGCCGACCACTGCCTGTTTGCCGCGGTATTGGCCTCTGTGCGAGCGTCATCTCAGAATGGAACCTAACCCTGAGTCGGGCATACGCCTTTCCAAGGTACGTTCTCCGTCGTCACTGGCAACAACCCGAATTCTGAACTGGATCCCCTCTCGAAGTCTTACGCCCTGCTTAGTTGTCCCCCTGTGATAAGTGGTTGATTGCGGAGCAGACCGGACAGAATCGAAGCCAGAATCGAGTTGAGTGGGCGGCAGGACGAACTGGATGAGTCTCGTGTTGTAGCGGCCGCGTCCATAAACTCACAAGCACCTTTGCCCGAGTGAGGTTCACTTCCGGATGTGCACGTGTTGAGGAAGGGTTACGTATTAGGCCGAACACGCTACAATAATTAACCCGTTCTGGGCTCGGGGACTCGATCGCTGACTCAAATCGCCCACTTGACCATCTCAACATCATTTCGACGTAGCAACGGTTCGGTCGTTTTTGCCTCGCCATCCCGAAGTGCAACCCACGTACGGAACTAGCGGCCCAAACCGGGGTGAGTTTATGTCAAAATCCTCTCAACTGCCCCCATTTGAACACCCATCCAAGATTCATCTAGTTTCCTCAGGGCGAATTCTGCGGGCTGTGGGGATACGAATAGATGCCTTCGGGCTGCAGCCGTTCAGAACCACAGTGTCGGGGTCTTTCCTGTGAAGTTGACGGGGGCGTGGCCGCCAGGTCACGCTACGACCACGAATAAGCAACTGCTGCGTGCCCTTACCCATAACTTGGCACCCATCCAATTCGGGGCGGTTTCGCGCCACACTTCCAGATGATACCATGAGGTGACCACGATGCCGCTTTCTTCCACCCACGTATACTCACAGGACGCCCGTCCGCAAATCAGTTAGTATATAAGCTCGCTAGTTATTCGCTCCTAGGATCTCTCACTGCTATTATATCCGTCACTCTCGTTCATCTTCCACTGTGTCCTCATCTCGCATCTCTCTCTCTCTTATGCATAATCCCGCAACCGCATTCTTCACTGCAGAAGATAAGCAGCGCCACCCTTACCTCTCATCTGTTCTCGAGCCCAGCACGCAGAAGGTGATCGCTACCGCTGCGGTCCGAGTGTATTATGCGCCCTTCATCAACTCACACTTGAACTGGAGCTACTCAAACCTCAGAGGCATCCTCGTCTTCGGACGTGATCGCGACGGACTCCCTCCGGGCGTTCCGCCTCCAGACCGTGGTACGGGAGCACACGGTCTTCGGTTGAAGGAAAAGTACTGGTTCCGCCTCGTCGATATCAAGACAGACAGAGTCGTCTGGATGTTTTCCGTCCCAGAGGTGTTCGAGTACAACAAGGACAAGCCATTTTTCCACTACTTCTCCGGAACGGTACGTTTTCGTTGCTTGTACAAACGCGCGCGCGCGCAAGGCAGGGCTTGACGTTGACTGAATACGCGCGCTCCTCGCGCACCAGACTCGGATGTTTGGTTTCTGTTTCGACGACGACGACGAAGCGGGCGTCTTTTTCAAAAAAGTTGTCGACCGAACGCGACGTCATTGTACGTCTTGTTTATTTTATTTATTTATTTATTCTTCCCGGTAACGTGTTTCCCACGACGGAACGACTTGAATTCCTCCCCAATCAGCCGTCTTTCGACCCTTCCGCTCCAACCCGGCGAAAAAGGAAAAGACCAAGACGCCGTCCAAGCCCGTCATGGCCAACATCATTTCCAGCCCTGCGCCTCACTCGTTCGTGCATGTCTCCCACGTCGGCGTCAACACGAGGGGCATCATCGAGTCATCCAAGAATATCGAGCCCGCGTGGGGCGCCCTGATTGCTGATCTACAAGGTTATGGGATCTCGCCCGAAACCATCGGTGACAACATGGGTTTCATAAAGGACTTTGTCACCACCGCTCGTGCCGAATCGACATCGACGTTGACATCGCCCGCGTCGCCATGTGCGTGGTCTCTCTCTTCGTCTCATTTGATAGCATCATGACGTTCTATACGATAGCGTCTCCTCCTATACCACCGCCCGCCCCAGCCATTCCCCCTCCGGAAACGAAGCGCAAGATCCGTCGCAAAGTTTTGATTCTCTGACTTGTTTAGCTTTATTCTCGTTGCTTTCACCTCTCCACGCAGATCGTGTCCAGCGTTTGATCTCTATATTGATTTTTCTTTTTTGATTCAAAATATACCCCATTCCTATACTGCGATGATAGTATGATATGGATAGCATTACTTGTAACTCGAATAGTTTGTCGGACGTTATATCACTGAAGTCCTAGTTAAATCAAAAGGACCCTTTCGTACCTCTATGTTCGTGAGTGGTGGTGTGAGTCAGGCGCACCGCAGCGGGCTACGCGGGTTCTCTCTAGTCATCGGGGTCCGGCACCGTATGAGTCCCTTCACGTCACACGTGCGTGGATCGCGAGATATCATACGTCGTCCAGAGGCATTAGAAACGAGTCAGGTCTCGGCCAAAGATCCCTATCGGTAACAAGAAGATCGTCAGTCACGATCGCGCCGGGGACAACGGAAATGCAAGCACGCACAGTTCAGAAACCTGTGGAGAGCAACAAGATTAAGATCCGACGGGCAAGGCAAACACCGAGACGACTCACCAATATGTCGGCACTAGAATTCTAGAGACAGTTCAAAGGGGTTAATGAACCGCCCGTTGGAGATATCTGTCACCCACGTACTTGTTCCGGACGCTGAGCGTCATGGTGAAATAGGCAGACCGCCATAGGAGCCACGCTAGCCGGCCAGACTCCTTCGTTTTGATACCTGTCTCGGCGGTGGAGCGGTCATAGATGGCCTTCCTGTAGCAGCGTCATCAGAGGGGTTGATAGGAAAGGGTTCGACACGAGTTGATAACGACGCACCAGTCGCCAAGATAAGCCATGCTGCCTTGATTATGAAATTCAAATGGCTTCGTATGCTCTTGATCTTTGATGATCTTGTTCAGCTTTTTCACCATGTATTTGGCCTTTTGATTGGCCACTGGTCATGTCGGAATCAGTAAGACTAACCCACAACCCATGGGCGCGTGGGTCAGGGTACTGACCTTGAGCTGTTGCGGGAAGCACTGCCGTCTTGATAATCGCGGCGTCCCCAATGGCCCATACATTTGGGTCGATCTGTCCATCTTTCGTGATAACGTTCAAGTTATCGTCAGTCAGAAGACTTTTCACACGCGAGGTCAGTCTGGAACACCTCGTGGACGTAACCTGACACTCATACCTCTGCGACCTCTCATGCTTCGCGATGTAATCGATCGACTGAATCAGGGGGTTGGGTGCTAGCCCCGTACTCCAAACAAGGAGACCAAATGGAACTGCGGAGCCTCGTGAGTTGTACAGGAATATCAATAGGGACTGTTGCGGAACCTTCTCCTTGTTCCTTCACAAACATCCTATCCTGTAGCAAGTGCGTAAGCGCAAGAGTCCATATATGTCAAGGGGCGCTTTCACCTTCTCAACACGTTCCACGCTATGTCTAGTTTTGATGCTGATACCATCTCTGCGGAATTTCTCTTCGGCATAGCTATTGTGTCGAACTCACGATCAGTTCATTTCACGACAGTTGTGCACAGCTTACCTGGCAAGTGACCTATCGAAGGTTCCAAGGATATTTGGTGCCACGTCATACAGTGTAATTTTGGCCAACCGAGCAAGTGAGGGGTAATGTCGTTCCACTTCAGTGTGAAGGAGGTCGTGTAGTTCGGCTGCAAATTCAACGCCAGTGGGACCGCCGCCTGGAACGATCATCATGCGTTCAGAAGCCCTTGTCAAGCTGAAGTAATAAGAATGTTACTCGCCCACAATGCAGAAGTTGAGCAAATTTCGCCGTTGGATGTCCGAGAGAATCGGTTGGTTGGCTTGCTCAAAACCTACGCGAAATTCAGGGGGTGCTGTATTGAGGAAACACGCGGACGTACACTCGATAATACGTGTCCTGATCGCCCGGGCGTCTCGGACGTCTTTTAGAAAGCGTGCATACTCCTTGACTCCCGGAACATTGAAAGCTACGGAGACCGTGAGTCACGCCCACAGACTTGACATGCCTTGCCCACTTTGTGAATATGCCCCAACAGCAATGACGAGTTTGTCATACCGCACCGTGAAATGGGTGCCGGTCTCAGGAAACTGTGTCTCGGTTGTGGAGCCCTCGACTAAGGGTACAGAGGATTCTTCAAATGACATAGGGGGTGTTGCCGGCATCTAAGGATCAATTTAATGAATTTTGTCTGCCTGTGGGTTGCGTGTTAGCTGTGCGCACACATGTCAGGACTTTCTGCTTGAAGTCTAGATAGGGGTTAACCCATTGGACTCGCGAGCAATGATTGCGACTTGCCTATGTTATCACACCAAGCCTGGTATGCAGTCTAAGCGAATTACAGACAAGTTGATTACACTGGCAGGGGAAGGATGAAACGTGACCCATACCACTTGGGGAGAGTATCTTCTGACCTGTCAAGGAAAGATGATCGGTATTCCGATCAAAACACGGAGTACCGGAACACTGACCGGTTCGACAGCGCAACGGAACTCGAGCGTTCCGACGGCACAACCCGCCAATAACGGCGTGAAATTGAAGGCATTGGTGGGGGAAATAATCGTGACGTCTTCAGCGGACTGGACGTGAGCTCGAATATGAGTGGAATGATGTGAATGGACGCACTCCACCGCTTCTTGTCGATACCTCTCAGGACCTCGTACCCGCCCCATCCTGAACCAAGAATTACGAGACGCTGTTTACACCTTGCGGCCGAGGAGCTGAACAGGCGCACGCTTGATAAGGGATGGGTCGGATAAGACGATCGAACACCCGACCGTAGCAGGTTCATCGTAAAGGACAAAGAGAAGATGTGCGTGTCACTGTGAATACAAAGATACTTATAAAGCAAGCAGGACTGGCTGGACGCAATGCGCGATCGGGTTATCTCGGAAAGATCGGCTACTCTGTCGGTTACCGTGACGTCACACGACTTGGCGGTGTCGACGACGATGCTGACTCCGTTGAGCTCGCTGCGGGTGTCGAAACACTACATTCCGGGATTCAACCTCACCCCCAACACCTCCATCCAAAACTACCCCCTCCTCATCTACCATGCCTGCTTCCCAGAGTCGACATCCGCATCCGCGATCGAATCACATCTTCAGTCGCTCGGTGTAGTAGTCCCACACTGGCGCTACACCATGTACAGCACCAGTCATTTCCACAGTACCACACACGAGGTATTGTGCATCGCTGCCGGTCGCGCTAACCTGTGCTTTGGTGGGGAGGATAACCCGGGGAGGGTCGTTACTGAAGTCAAAAAGGGAGACGTCATCATCGTGCCAGCCGGTGTCGCGCATAGGCTGTTAGAAGATCTGGACGGGGGTTTTATGATGGTGGGGAGTTATCCAAATGGAAAGAGCTGGGACATGTGCTACGGAAAGGAAGATGAACAAGATAAAATCGAGAGGATCAAGGACTTGGGATGGTTCACCAAAGACCCTCGGTGATGGGCCTAGTAACACGCTTACATAATGAGCCGCAACTACAAACTACACAGCGATATTCTACACAAAGCCATCATGTCTGCCCAAGAGCTATCGACATCACAGACCGAAGATGACAACCAAGTGATATCGCCGACAAATGTGGAGGAGCCTCTACTTCCGGAAAACGGAGACGACAATTCGACGGAGACCACGACGATGGAGGAACGTAAAGCAAAGTTGGAGCAACTCCGCGCTAGGATGGTGATTGTCTTACCCGCCGCACCTTGCACCTTGCTCATTGTTCCTTCCTTCATTAGCGGACATCCACGAGAGCAAACCGGCAATCACTCGTTGAGGAATCTGCAAGAGCCAAAATCACAGCTCGGGATGCGGCACGGCTCGAACGGCAAAAGAAATTGGCCGAGATGTTGCGGACACAAGCAGAGGCTGAGGCCAATGGGGAGGACGTCGAACGTTCAAAGAACTGGGAGTGGACGATAGAAGACAATGAGAACTGGGAGAAGAAGTTGGCGCGGAAAGCTCGGAGAGCAGACTACGAGTTTCATGGTGTGTCTTCAACCTCTTGCTACATATTCATACGGACTGATTGGGACCGAAGATGATTCACACGCTGCACGGAGACGGTATAAGAAAGATCTCGACTTGCTCCAGCCAGACCTGGAGGCTTACAATCGACAAAAAGAGCAGGCGCTCGGTTTGGTTGCTGGCACGCTTTCAAAATCCGGGAGCTCAACGCCGTCAGGTGGATCATCTGCTCTGCTTGCCTTGGACATCACGGGGAGCCAGGTTTGTTTCCGTTCAATTTCACCTGTCAGGTGAGCTGACAGCGAGGGTTCAAAGATGGTCCCAACAACCGAGCAACGGATGGCTGTGGATAACTTCTATAGAGATGCCAACACGCTACTCTACGCGGATAACAAGCCTACTGAAGATGCCATTGACCGAGTCGTTGGTAAAATAAACCGAGAGCAAGTGGATTCCGATTTCCCGCCTGTATTTGTTATTGACTCAGCCTGCTTCCCACAGCATCGACAAGAAGGCGAAATTCTCGCGCAAGAGACTGAACGAGGACGAGGGCGATATCACATACATCAATGAACGAAATCGGGTTTTCAACAAAAAGGTGTGGTCGTTCTGCCTTTTCCACTTTACTAGACCGTTGATGTTCGTTTTAGATTGCGAGATATTACGACAAGTATACTGCTGAGATTCGGGCGAGCTTTGAGCGTGGAACTGCTTTGTAGGCTACGTCTATACCTTGTATTTAGGAAATTCAAACTCCTTGCCTTGCGGCGCGGTATGGTACTGTACCCGTCTGTATGGAGGCAACCGGGGGGAGGTGCGTTACGGGTACCCCTGACTCCGAGTTAGCAACCGGACCCCCGTTACGCGTTACGGTTGCTATCATCAGCGGCCCAGTGGCCGGTGCCAGCGTTATGGCAGGTGATTTAGCAACCTGCCAAGGTGGGGAGTATATGGTTAGATAGAAATGGACACTACTAAGCATTGTATGTCATCATTGCAAACAGAATGGAGAGCGAATTGAAAGCCGCTGCCCCATGTGCCAGAGTCTTGTGACCCAACTATGACCCCTCCAATCCACAAAGGCCCATCCTCAGAACTTATCTTGCGAATTCATCATCTACACCATTTACTCAAACACCTTCTGAACACCTTGCCTCTCAATCCTGAGGAGTCCAATTATTATTTCAGCCTGGACACAGACTTCATCAATGATGAGGGGGTATGGTATGCTTTCAACAGGAACCTTGAAGTTTGCTTTGAAACACATAAGCTTTGCAATGGGGAAACCATTGTCTTCCAAGAACATGGTGACCGGTACAATGCCCTGATCACAATGATGAAGGCAACAGTAAAAGTGCTTCCAACAAGAGAACATACCTTTTTCCATGAGGTATGGCTTGAGCACCTGATAAACAAAGAGATTGAAGATCAGATGGGCATTGTCCATGGACTCAGTGAGTTTGACTTGGAGGACAACTGTCATGGTGACTCCAAGTTAGACTATGTCACTGCTGATGCTGATGATGATGCTGATGTCCCATTGAGTGTGGTGATTCATGATGCTCTCAGCTTAGATGTGGCTCAGATTCCTGCCAAGGTAGACAGTGTTCCACTCTGTGTTGAGAGCACAGGAAAGGGTCCCAGTGATTCATTGGTGGCTGCAGGGGAGTATGAAGAGCATCTGGGCTTTTATTAACTTTGATGAATGTTTGTAACTACTTTTTACCCCGCCGTTACGCGTTATGTTGCTATCGTTAGCAACCAAGTTGGCCAAGCTGCGTGACGCCCGAAAAATTAGCAACCGGCACACCGTTATGCGTTATTTTTAGCGACGCAACCACCTAGCGTTACGCGTTACGGTTGCTTCCATACAGACGGGTACAGTAGTATCCGGTTATCCGACGGGTGCGACCGTAACTCTGCACCTGTTGCACCCAACTCGATAGGATGGCGAAAGGTAACCCGCATGTCATCATCAAGGGATTCAAGCCTACCCCAGCGGAGCACTACCAGAGAACGCTCACGCGCATCGAGCAGATCCAGTCGCACCTAAAGAAAACTTCTCGCGGACAGCGACTCCATGGCAAGGTCTGCGTTATTACCGGAGTGAACTCACTGCATGGCATTGGGTGATGTCCAACGTTGTCGATGGCTTGCTTCTTTACTGATGCCCGTATTTCGTTTGTCCATGCGTATTGTTCAGGCGTGCCTCTTCCCTCCTCTTTGCACATGAAGGTCTGGATGGTGATTCCTTCGTATCTCGCGGGCAGTGCTCATCACAGATGTGGTTTGTATAGGTGCACGACACCTTTATTTGATGGATTTCTCTCCCGAAAACCTCCCGGACCTTAAATCAACGATCGAACGCTCGTATCCAGACGTGAAGGTCAGATGCAAGGTGGAGCTACATTTTCATCAGCTTACGCAGCCATACAGGTTACAACCATTCGAGCTGATGCAGCGGATGATGCTGCGATAGCTGCAGTGTGCAAGCAAGCAGTTGATGAAGAGGGCCAGCTGGATGTCTTCTTTGCAAATGTCTGTCCCTTTCTCCCTGAAACTTCCCACCCCTGACGGTACATTAGGCTGGAGTAGTGACGATCGTGGGACTGCAAGATACGACCGCGGAGCGGTTCCTGGAGACTATGCGAATCAACTCTCTTTCGTAAGCAGAGTCACGACCTCAGAGTGCTGCTTTGATCGACACTTGCTCCACAGCTGCTTCTTAGCGGTCAAATATGGCTCGCAAGCAATGATGCACGCGAATCCTTCGAGCGGCAAGACGTTAAGTGGCGGCAGTATTATACTGACCGCTTCTGGTTCGTGCTGGCTCCGTTTTTAGCTCCTCTGTATTTGAATCCGCTTTAATAGTTGCTGGATTGCGCTCTGGCGCGGGAACCATTGACTGTAAGCCCCTCCTCTTTTTATTACACTCATAATGTAAACAATAATCCAGATAGTGCAAGTAAAGCTGCGTGAGGTTGCTCTGCCTTTCCCCTCGCACAACCATCTTATCACCACTACAGGGTCAACTCGATCGCGAAGACGAGCGTATACCAATTACAGAAGACCGACGTTCGCGTAAATTCGATCTGCCCGGGCTTGATCGAGACAAACATGACGAAGAGTTTGTTCGATGCCGCTCGTGAACGAGGTAGCGCAGGCAAGCTCGGACAATTGAATGCAATGGGCCGGTACGGTGTCGCAGAGGGTACGTATTTCGTGCTAGCATCTTGCAAAGCTTGCTTCCCCGAGCTGACCACGCGACGTAGAAATTGCACAGATGGCGCTATTCTTAGCATCAGGTGAGGCTCGAATATGTCTACTAGTGGGTGATCCGCTCGAGGCTGATCTGCCATGCTCTGAAGACGAGTCGAGTTATGTTAATGGACAGAACATCGCCGTGGACGGTGGTCTGTCTTCTTCGCACCCAGTGATACCTGGTCACTGGGCTTAAGGTGCTCATGACAATGAAGTTGCTCGTTCGTTGTACTTGCTGCATGTAGGATAGCTTGTCAATAACGTATGCTTATGAGTCCCCGTCTTCAGTACATTTGCTTGGGTTGAACTCAGTCCTGGAACCATTCCGTTATAGTATCACCTGAGGGTTACATATGAACACGTAGAAATATACGGTCCACATGCATGCTATATGGCGGCCATGTAGTATGAATGAAAGAGACTGCTTACAGGCACCATGACTCTACTCCGCGAAATCTGGCCTCGCGGAGTTTGGGATCAACGAGTCTACGCTGGAACTTTGTTAGCTCCGGTAGGGGTGTTCGGTCAGTGTCCGGAACTTGAATAAACAGATCCCCGGAGTGGGACAACTTTACTGGAATTTCCATAGGCCCAGCGGCGCTGGACTACAGTAGTCGAGGTCACGTCGGTGAGCCTAGCCAGGGGCCCGGTTGACTTGCTGAAATAAATAAAAGTCGACGACGCGAATGAACCTTTCAGTGGCAGGTGGGAGATGCAGGAAAAGGTTTGTGTGCGACTGCGCTGTGCACAGACTGACACTGTGGGGATCGCCCGCCGGCTGAACCGCATGAATTTCCGAGGGAAAATCCTAAGACTCGGATACGCTCGTGCACGGCTCAGCCGCGTTCTCATTCTTTCTCGACATAATTGTATCCTAGAATTTCTCCTAGGACAGGCGGCAGCGGGCGCCTCTGCCAACAAGTCAACTTTGAAGGTCATGCACTGGTTTCCCGCGTCTCCGTCGCATGTCGGTATTTCGTTATCCGCCAAACACGTTGACTCGGGTCTGAAGTGGAAAGTCCTACACGATCATTGAAAGCGACATGAATGGAAATGGAACAAGATAACTTTCTCAATTTTACCTGCAAAGGGTAATCGACGAACAGATGGGTCAGCAAGAATGGGGGTCCTGGACCGTAGACGGAAGCTTACTTCTCGTGGCACTAGCAACTTCTACATCTTCCCCACGCATGCAAATCTCTCAGGTTGGCACAATTGCGACGCACGGACGATACGCCGTAGCTCGCACGACCACCATAGCTAGATACCGGGACGTTGGTCAATCAGCCACAAATAATCAGTGCGGGATGGTATTCTAAACACGTACAAAACACCGAAACAGAGGAATAGGATGGACGATTAGCGATCACTTGCTCGCAGGCACGCCTGAAGCGGGATGCGCTGCGACAACGCGGAAAGCGCGATCACAATTTCCACTTGGCCACCGATCCCGCAGTTGCTTGGGAGGGATGCGAGTAATCCTTTGCCAAGTTTCTGCATGTCTCTGGACCTAGAATGTGAGCATGTCTGCCTATCTAACGAGATGATGGAGTGATGGAATACCCAGATACAGGTATGAGCAGAGAAGAACTGCTACACCATGGCCCAAACCCTCTTCCATTCCCATGGTATGCTCTGCAGGTCATTCCTCTGTAAGCAAAGGCATCAACCACGCAGTGCAAATGGGATGGAAAAGGGTCTGACCATTGTGTAGCAGACTTTGCTCTGCATGGTCAGACGATGCGGAGAGGAGACTCCATCTGCCGTTTTATAGGAAGATGCCCGCAAAGGCCCCCAGCATGCTTTGATCTCTGTGGATCTATTGACTAAAGCTTTGTTAGGTTTCGGGCCGGAAGATCGCTGGGGTATCACGTCCTTTAGCCCAGAGGCGTCCGAATTCAGCTTTCATTTCGCGACGATGACACAGGAGGATGCCTTCGATGCCCCTCCATATTGGGGGGTTTATCCTCGAGGTACAAGAACAGTTTCGGGGCTAGCTGTTTTGGGGTTTCCATTTCTGTGGTGAATTCTTGGTGCGTGGCACCAGGGCGTACAACAAGGCAGCACCCTGACGCACACCCGGCAAAACAGGTTGTGGGTAGATAGATCCTGACGCCTTATGGCTCGGAAGAGGTGGTTTATGGCTACAGGATTCTCTTTCGGGGATGTCGCCACTGACGTCCGTATAATTCACCGTGCTGGGATCACGGGGGAGTCGAGCTTCTCTGCCTCGCTTCTCACTCGCGCAGTCTATTCGCGGAAGACCGTCGAACCACGCCCCCTACGTGTTTCCAGAGCTTTCTTGCTGTTGCTGGGTCCTCGGAGGCTAGTTGGGGCCCGGTATTTGTTTTTGTTTTTGTAGGAGGCATACGGTGATGCGGTAAGGTGACGCGAAACTCAGCGACAGATTTTCTCTCTACCAGGTGAGACACGCCCCAAGAGAGCAGTTCCAGGCCACTCCCAAATTTCTGAACACCGTAATCGACTACGCGGCGCTGCGCACACCCACAAACGGGCCTGGATTCCTTGTATCACCCTTGTGTTCTGTCACCATCCAGAAGGTTTTGCCACCACAGCCAGTGGCGTCGTCAACTTGAAAAGTTTCCGCACCAACTGATGGCCAAGAGTTAACATTCTCCGACGGTTGCCTTTCTTTGATCATTGGGTTCAAAAATTGCGCCAACACCGAAAATTTCCTATGCGACCTTGTTTTTCGCGTTGGCAAGTATGGACTTTTGAATTCGCGGTATCTACGTTCACTACATCTCTCTCGGGGAAGACCTAGTGGGTGGCCGTTCTTCATGGCGCCACCTTTCAGGTACGGTGTGGTAGTTTTGTTCGTCCTGATATTTATTTATTAATTTAATCCATTGGCGGGAAAGGGCTTTCCAGATGTTCTGCCAAAGGAGATGCACGCTACAATCCATAAAAAGCTGTTTTCATAACTATGAGATGATCCCTTCCACACCGCCTTGGCTTCGATGCACTCGTGCCGTCTCCCAAGACTTTGCGCATGTCGGTTCTTCCGGTCTGCCCACCAAATGCCAGGTTCACACGACTGCAGATAGCCACGGGTGGAGATACAAATGTGACGAGTTCGTGTATTCTCGTTAGCTCTGTCTTCTATCCGTCAAGGACGGCACTTCATCTCATGTTCTTTGTATATTCAGTAACCATTTCGCGGTAACGGTCACAAGTCGACCGTGCCATCGAGGGAACGTGTGGATATGTATTGAGTTAACAGCCAAGCCAGCTTCCCATCATAATCCTTATTCGTTGGATCAGCGACGCATATAGTTCCCTCTAAAGTAATATTTAGTGATCGTCGATTTGAGAAGCTATACCAGCAGTACCACACCTTTGCAAGTTCCGAACTATTAATAGGTAGACCTATTTCCCAGAAAATTCCACACTCTTGGCGGAAGCTAGTCGTCCGAGCAGTGAAACGCATCGCTCATGCGACAAGTTTGACTCCGCCCCCGCGAAGGCGGACTTGGTTCCCTGTCGCACTAAGCGGATACAGCTCGCGGAGTTGACAATGCGACCTCTTCCAAATCGAGAGACGACGTAGGATGGTCGGGGCGGGCCAAGGAGAGCGATGTCTGGTCGAAAAAAAAGATCTGTGAGGATCAACTGGTACCAGCAGACCGTATCTCGGTGCTGGTAATAAATAGGGGATGATCCTTCTGCCACTCACCGCCCGTCTAGTCCGGATCCGAATGAGTTGGAAGAGGTCTCGAACATCACCACAAGAAGTCGAGGTGTTTCTGGTCTGATGCCAACAAGAGACTAATTGGAATGCCTTTGATCGCATTCTTCAGGCGTAGAATAGATACCGACTTCCATCCTACTGATGCTTGAAGCGTGTTGGGTGCAGCTAGTGCATGAGCGAGACGGATCGAGGTGACAGGAACCTGACGCTGCGAAATGTCTCGTGGTAAAGATGAAATATGATCGCGAGATAGCGAGTACATCCACGAACCATCCGGGCCGAAATGCACAAGATAACGATAATCGCAAAGGCATTGGATCAGGAACTTGGATCGGACCTGTGTTGCGTCCGAAACGCGGCGGGTGGTGGTGGCACGAGGTTACACAGAAAGCGAGAGGCAAACTCGGAGAAAAATTTGACTGTAATAGTCCGTACAAGTTGGCACTGACAGCCAGTTGCCTCCCGTTCAGATGCCATTGTATAATGTCGAGAAAAGGATACAAGAGTAATACCTGTAACTTGGAAAAAAAAACTGGAAATGACCACAGGCCCGGGACGCCACTGCCAGTGGTCGATTTCCCACCTCCGACGCAAGTCGTGTCGAGCCACCAGACTAGCAGCCTTGAAATCCTTTTCATCACCAGTCGGATCTCCCTGATCGACGTTCCTACTTCTCAAGCCACTGTTCAGCAACTAGACCAAGACGGACGGAAGATTTGTCGAAAGAGTATTGTGTGACAGCGTTAATTTGCCGAATATTTGAACCTAATTAAGGATCAAGCAATTGAATTGCAGGGAAACGCAACTTTACCGTTTTTACCGTCAGAGCCCCTTCTGCAACGGTCTCGATGGATGGGTACCTCCACTGCAATGTGTGTAAGTGGACAATGAATAGTAACCAGAACAGCTTCTCGTTGACAGATCCAAGACCTTGCACAACCTAAGGGAGATTAGCTGATCTCGTGGGACTGCTAGGGAAAATGCTCTTCAGGTAGTAGTCCTTCGGACTAGCGTCCGACCCACACGGGACGCAAACATTTAGGTAAGTATTTTTTCTTTCAGAAAGAAAACCGTATCGACACCGTACATTCGTCCAAGGAGACTGGCCTTGCGATGTTGACACCCACATCGCATGGTCCGAGGCTTCTTCCATTCCCATGGTATGTACTGGGACTTTAGCCAGGAAACAGTGGCATCTGTCTGCAGTACAATGGGATGGAAGTGCCTCCGACCATACAGCAGCAAATGCACACATCCCAGAGAACGCAGCGCCCCCGGAGGTCCATGCCTGCATATATGCGTGCGATAGCCATTCCCCACAACCCAGCTACGTAGGCAACGATGAAGGAACGCACCAGGTAGGGGATCCATGACTATGAAGACCAGTTGCATCGAGCGACAAGTCTTCTCAAGCGTGTCGGTGAAGTCTAGGGTGTGGATACTCAAGGAGGGTTCTAGTTGCTGACGCTGACTGTCCGGTAGAATTTTATAGTCTTGGGGGCGGTGTACTCGTGTATGTCCGCCTGGTCTTCCGGCGTCACACCAAGGTCGTTTGCGCCATGAGGATGTCCTGGAACCTGGGTGGTTATCAATTTCACGATCGCGGTGGCGGACCATTTATACTGGTGAGGCGTTCGGCAAAGGCATTATTTTATGTTTTTGACGCTATCGATGGACCACCTAGACCGTTTATTCATTCCCGGAAATTTACATTTTTATTCCGGGTGTGACATGCAACCCTATTGTCCACCACATCATCAAGGACCGGTGCGGGTTTAAAAAAAATTGTTGAATGGAATGCAGCTTGGGCACCATTGTTCTGAGATGTGCAGCTCTCTTTTTGTCGTCCGGACATATTCCCTTGACCCATCCTCGCGTCGTTAATGGGTAATTTCCCCTCTATCTGAGTTTTCTGATGGTTCGGACTTTCATGTTACATGCTCTATTTTCTCCGAAAGCGCCACCTTTCCACACCAGAGGCTTCCTTATCGCGCTCATCTGTTCCCATTTGAAGGTTCATTTTTATTTTATTTTATTTTTTGATGAGATGAGATGCAGTCCCTCCCGACAGGTGGACGAGGTACGACTCAGTCCCGATCAACTAATCAACCAGAAACTTTTTTCTACTCCCGTCTCTGTCGATCAGCAGGTGAAACTCGGAGTCCGTCTTTGGCCGCTCGTGTTCGGTCATCTGACCCACAAGACGTAGTATTGCGGTGGCGAATGACCTCGTGGATCACTCTCATCAATGATGATGACCTACGTAGATAACACTCAGACTAAAGGTAGGAGTGGCTATGCCGAGCTCTGACGACCACACACTCAAGCCACCTTCATTCTGCCACGATGGATAGATAAACAAGGAAATAATCGAAGTGATTCGCTCTTGAGCAGTAGCTTCGTTGAGCGGGGTTGTAACAGGTCGCCTGATCTACGCGACAAACGTGTGGTGCGAGTGTTGCGTCAATATTTGCAGGACATCTCTCTGATGTGGTGTTGCCGAATGTCCTGGACGACCACTGCTATGCGGCTCTCCTTCCCCAAATCCACTCGAATTATTATTTGTTGTTCGCGTCCGTTCATAAAGCCACATTTGCCTACCACTGCACAAAATTTTCAAGGTACCTGTTTTACCATATTCACAATCTACCACAACACGCGTCATGTGGTCTCAACCCTGCGTTTTCGGTTCGACTTCTACCTCCGAGCTACCACCCTCTTTTCGCGCAGCCGCTTGGTTTCCACCATGACTACCGGCTTACGGTTCTCCTTTGATAGGTCCTTGCCCACGTTGGGTATCTGCTGCGGTTTTCAGGGGGTCGCTTTCATTCCGCTGACTCTCCTATCCATTGTTCGACCAAAATAGTGATGCTTTTCTCCTCGTAATCACTATACCGCCTGAGCTTGGGCTCGTCATAGACCGCGTCCTATTTCACACCAGGAAAGTACACATGAACATTCGGTGGTATTTTCGGCAGGTCCGGTGTGCACCGTCCATTGTCTTCACCCCATGCCCACATCAGAGCTGGACTGTGACAACTCCCAGCTGACGACCACCCCACAGAGCTGCCCCTAATTGGATGTCAGAGACCAGACACAGCGAGGGAGGAGGGATTTACCGGGCGCAGGTTTTTTCTTTGCCTCGACCTCTTCTGGCCTTTCTTTCGGTCGTGCGACAAAACGATCACGTCAATGATGATCAAATCATAAATAATCGGATTCGTGACGTTCATAATTGGCATCATAGTGGTGCTAATGCCAGCCCACAGTCGGACCGCACCGTATTCTGTGCTGCTCCTACACCCCAGGCCATCAAGACGGCGAACTGTTCCCCGACACGTGCTCGGAGGAAATAATCATGGAAGAACGAGTGCTAAATGGAGACGACGTTGGAAATATAGATTGGGCGTGACTATCAAGGTAGTGAAAGAATCGAGCGGTTTCGTCCTTGTCCTTTTTTTTGGCGCAACGCAGCGTGGGTCAAGAACACCACTGGGACCGGTGCTTTGGGGGGAGGGAGTAAAAGTACTGCCAGAGGCCTCCTCACGCCGCCGTATGAACAAACGTTTCGAACGTGTTGATGAATTTCCGTCCCCTTTTTCCCTTGAGAGGTTCCTCCGATCCGGTGTTGTGGTTCTTGTGAACACGTTCCACTTTTACTGTCCGATGTATTACAATTACCTGTCAGATTTTTGACTGCCACCAACATGTCACCACATCCACCGGTCGGCGTCCCAAACAGACTAGGAAGTTCCTTGGACATTTCAGTGCGTTGGAGTGGATCGTCGCTCGTGTGCTCTTCGTGCGTGGGAAGGTTGGCTGATACGGTCGCCCCTGATTGACATGCTTGGCTTTATGCGCGCTGCAGCTGGAGCAGTCTCAGGGTCCAGTGGGCGGTGCGTCCGCACGGCCACCGCACGCCAGACGATGCAGGGTCCTAGACACACATCACAAAACGGCGCGATGTCGAATTTGATATATGGACATCCACACAAACGGAACTGCTACGACTACCATGCATGTGACACCAAACCTCCCTCACCTTCTCACCCGAGGACCGCGGAACAGGGATAGCACGTTCCGTTTTACTTGATTTCCAAAAGCTTTACCTCTGATGACAAACCGACCGCATCAGTCATCTTGTCGGACGGACCATCAGTTGTGACGCACCAAACATTAATGTAGAGCCGGGGGGGATATCACCCATTTTCCTGTTGCCGTAACCCATCGATGGTGGGACCACAATTTCGCGTTCTCCTCCGATTTGCATTCCGGCGACCCCAATGTCCCAACCTGACACCACCGTAAGCGCACCACGCCTGGCATACAACAAGATTTGTCTTACCTTTGATGACATCACCTTGTCCGAGTTTGAAGACGAACTAAGAGATAATGTTATGAGTAATTCAATACACACGACAAATGCAACCTACAGGCTTTCCTTTGGTGTTCTTGTCAAAGACTTTGCCATCGAGCAACTTGCCGACATAACGCATCCCAACCGTGTCGCCCTTCTTCGCCATCTTGCCCGTGCCGATCTGGAAATCACGAACCTTGACACCTCCATCGAGGCTGCGCTCGGCCTTCTTGTCTCCCTTTTCCTCCTTTTTCTTCTTTCCGCCATCCTTCTGCTCCGGCTTTTCCTTCTTGTCTGCTTTGTCTTTCTTCTTCTTCTCCTTCTTCTCCTCCTTCTTTTCCTCCACTTTTTTCTCCGGTGTAGGCGCAGGAACAGCGTCGCCATCCGCACCCTTGAGCTTCTTCGCCAGCTTCTTTTTTTGCGACTTTGACAATTTTTCTTCATCCTCATCAACTTCCATGACCTCGTCGTGGGAACGCTTGAGGTTTTTGGGCAACACCTCCTCGTCCTGTATTTCTTCGAAGCGGCTACGGAAAATAGCGGGGTCAATCCATGGAACCTGTCTTACAGACGACCTGACTCACGGGGCATCGTCTTCGTCATCCAGGGCGGCTTCACCAGCGTCGATGTCTATTTCAACATCCGAGCTGACTTCGTCGAGTTTGTATGCTTCTTCCTCCTCCTCGTCCGAGTCCACATCCGATCCAAAGGGTGGCTGGTCAACAGGAGCCTGGTCTAGTGACATGGAACGCGTGAGGAGAGCATGGAAAGAAGGTGTATCGCATCATACCAATGTAGTTGCCATACAAATGGATTGTGCTGGGAAGAGGAAAAGAAGACGCGCCGTCAGTCACGCGCATACACACGATATGTACCGTCCGCTCACTTTTTGCCGACGGCCTCGAGGACGTACTCCATATCTTGCTCGAGAATGATTTCACACGTCGACTGTTCGATCTAGCATACGCGTCAGGCGCGCCCTTGGGTATCAATAAGAGAGAGAACGCGTACTTTGCCAGGGGTGAGGGAGCAGAGGACAGTGGTCACCGCAGGGCCTGTCGGTGGCTCGTCCTCGTCCTCATCTTCTTCATCCAAGTCGTCGAGCGAGGAGAGACTCTGGTATGTGAGTTTGACGGACGTCCTGGCAGAACCGTCTTGGAGCTTGTCGGGAAGGGCCGCATTTTTAATTTGGAGATCACCCTGAGGGACGATGACCTCTGCCTCGCCCGGTGTCAGCACGATACTCCTACACGGCTCGTTAGTGTCGCTCACAGACGTACATGACGCGCACGTACCAAGGTGCAATAGCGACAACCATGACGAATTGCTTTTGAAAAAGGTAAAAAAAGTGACACTTGGAAGAAAAACCTGGCAATCAAAAACGCTTGTAAAGTGGATTTGAAACTCCGCTTGCGGTACAGTAACGCTGGTCGTCGTCGTCGAGATGGTCGGTGTCGGCGCTCGAGTGTCGTTGGCGGGAAGACTGACGCGTTCAAACAGTCAAACGTACTCAGGCCGTATCTCGCAGCAGTCAGATCATCGCTCACAGCAGCCCTCACGCTCGAAAACTTTTCATCCCAGGTATGTGTCTGTCGGCTCTCAATCAGAGCTGATCTCGCCAACGCGCACCTAGGTCGTCGAGCGGCACAATAAGCCAGAGGTCGAGGCACGGTATGTACGCTCCTCTGCCGATCGTCCCGTCGATACCTGAACGGCATATACAGTGGATCGAAAGAAGTCCTCCTCAACCCCCTTACGATATCACGCAATGAGAACGAGCGCGTGCTGATCGAGCCCTCAGTCAACTCGATACGGATGAGCATCAAGATCAAACAAGCAGATGAAATCGAACGCATCCTATGCCACAAATTCATGCGCTTCATGATGCAGCGCGCCGAGAGCTTCGTCGTGCTGCGCAGAAAACCCGTCCCGGTAGGTCTGATTGACGTGACGAGATCGAAGCAACCCTGATGGTCCCAAGGGTTATGACATCTCATTCTTGATCACCAACGTTCATTCGGAAACGATGCTCAAGCACAAGGTCGTCGATTTCATCATCCAGTAGGTGTCCCTACTAGATGTGTCGTACTAAGGTGTCCTATCTCTCCAAACCCTAGATTTATGGAAGAAGTGGACAGAGAAATAAGCGAGATGAAACTCAGCCTGAACGCTCGGGCGCGTACAGTTGCAGAGTCTTACTTGATTGCAGTGAGTTCACCTTGCCCGCGACGCCGAGGAAGGAAACCTGATCTTGTCGGCAGTTCAACTCATGAGTAGGAATTCTCGCCAAAGACCCTTTACCATATCCACCACATCGTGTATCTTCGGGTAGATGCAGATGTACCTCCTAGAAGCATAGTACTTGCCTCGGGAGAACCCCGAGCTCCGAGTTGTACCACCTTCCGAAGCTAGTCTTCCCGTTGGCGATCCCTTAGCAGGTCGTCTATACTGAAAAACTACAACTGCAACGTGCTACAACTGCGAGGATGACGTAGGAATACTATGCATCATATGAACAATGTCTAATGTATGCGCGGTGTTGGTCCATGCCGGGAATGTGTGGTACTGGTACAGGGAATCGTGAGAATGCTGGGAATGCGGTATGGGGTACAGCTGGAAAAGGCACAACAATCATGGAGGAAGAAGACTCGAATGCCAATGCAGAGACGGAAGAAGAGAGCGGCAGTCACTCACTGCGCATACCACCCCCCAAATTATCAAACAACAAATCCTTGAGCCTTCCCCAGACTCGACTCTCGGCACTCGGCGCGCACTGGACCAACTCTCTCGCCCTCTGTTCGGACTCGGCTAGTCGTTGATGCAACACCCAGTTCTCATCCCGCGATGCGTCCAACCGAACGCGCACCTCCCGAGAGTGAGACTCCAGCGCACGCACCTTGCTTTCGGCGCGCGCCAGGCGATCATTCGACACCGAAAGATCCCCCTGCAGCCTTTTCTGCGTTGCGCGTGCTGCGTTCAATTGTTTTTCTAAATCCTTGACGCGTGTCGGGGACTCCGGTGGTACACTACTCGGTGGATGACTGCTGGAAAAATCGAGGCCGAGCGCGTTCTTGGGTTTGGGACGTACCACCCCAGCAAGCATGGCGTCATTCACGGTCCCATAAATGGCGCGAAAGAGGTCTTGTGCTGTAGATGCATGGCTTGCGCTTTCCGGATCGTCGGGATGCTCTCGGCTGATATCCAACTCGCACGCTGCCAGAAGCAACGTCGCCGGTCGCATGGCCGCGTTTTTAAACACAGACCTCGTGCAGTCGATCGGTTTTGGACAAGGCGAACCTGGAGCGGCCAACGTCACTGTAGAGGTGGCCGAGGTAGGCATGGGTACAGCTGAAAACGTATTCTCAAACTAAAAGGATTCGCAGACGGGCACGGGGCGTACCGTCTCCCTTTGCTTTCTCGCCATCGGACGGATCGTCCAGGTTATCGAGCAGAGATCTTATCACAGCACGCGCGGCCCTGGAGCGGCCCGTGCGCCGATAGTGTGCGCCAACCAGGAGATATGCGCCTGGATCGCTTTTAGTGATAGTGAGCAGCGCGATCGTCCCCTTTGGGTCGTCGGGGAGCGCGGAAAGATCATAAGTGAAAGGGTACCCTTTACAAACGAGGCTGACTTGGTAACCATCTGCATTTGTACATGCAGCCTTGTTCGTGCTGTCTGCAGATAACGGCGGGAGGCGGAGAGAAGGGGGAGTTGGAGAAAAAGACGTCTGAAGCGGAGGTGCGCTGGGGGGCTTATCTGGAAGTTCAATACTGCGTAAAAATGCGGTCACCGAGCCGGGCGTTGGGGACCCGGCCTTTTTTTGACCAATAGGCGGCGCAGATGTGAGAGGGAGCCGAAGGGGCGGGCCCGGCACATCTGCGTGTGTTCCAAGAGCAGATGGCCGCTCGCGCACAAACCCGTCCATGCTCGTATGCCTCCGAGCATGAAAGACAGCACGATGTTCCCCTGGCTTGGAGAGAGAGCGGCGCTCGTTGCCCGTAGAAGAGTCGCGTGCCAAGGGCTGTGCCTCACCGCGACGCGAGCTGCATGCTCGGTCTGAAGGGGAGATCGTCCCGCTGGCCTGGCCCTGGGACGCGTCGTATGGCCGACGCGTTCCGCGAGTGGGAGAGATGTTCCCAGACGACTTGCGTTTTCTGTAGGGGGCAGACCGCGAGGACGGGGTGGGATGGGGACGGGATTTGTCCTTCATGCTGAGGAGTAGTTGGCAAGCTGTGGAGCGGGGGCTGACTTGGTGGGGTGGGACAAAGACCAACTAGGTCTCAGATCCAAATGTGCAGTGTTCTCTCGAAGCTGTCCGACCGTCGCGGCTCTCAGAGATGGTTCTTCTACGATTAAAATAATAGAGATTATGCAGCAAGATATACAGTTTGCCCAATCTTAACGGGTACCATCAAACCAATAATATCCTGCTCTCTTTCTCTGGCCAAAATGGATTCGTCCTTCGACGTACTGTAATCCCTCTACGATATTTCAGACCGCCTCTGCTATGGAAAGCGAAAAATCACGAGCTTCAGGGAAATTACCCACCAAGCCTGCACACCGTCTCTTTAAATTGGGATGATTAGCCTAGATCAGGGTCTAAAAGACAGGGAAACTGAAATGTGAAAACTTGCCGGATCCCATTCAATGCCCCTGAACACTGCTGTCATTAAGATGCGTTTTCATGCCGTTACCCACCATAAAATTCGTACCCGGAGTCTCCTGAGCAATTATCCTGGAGGGCCATACATCCATGAGGCTTAGATGGCATGACTACGGGCCCACCTCCGAGGGAATAATTGGTTAGACCAATTCTGACAGTGTGGGCTTAACAAACTGGCAGGACTTGATGACCTGTCATTACGTACCGCTAATCATGATTGCTGTGTGGTCCTTCTGACAAAGAGCGGCCGAAATCAGCGGTGTATATTCCAAATCCATCCTCATTGTGTAGGGTATTCTTCTACAAACCACCGTGAATGATCCCTTTTTGATGACACACATAGACACCATCGAGGATTTTTAGGTGGCCTATTCCAATGACTGTGTCGCCGCGATGGTGTACCTCCGGCTCCGTGTCCGATCCAGGGATTGTAGCAGGTAGGATCTGTCGAGCCTGTCAGCCCAGAAGCCATAATCGACTTTCCTTGGATGTTATGTGGTTCAACACCCCGGACGGCAAGGATGAATCGACGACAGCTGTACAGCTACAATCAGGGGGATGGGTAACAAGGTGGTGGCATTCGTGTTCCTCCGGATCTTACTCTTATAGTGGACGACTTCCAAAATTTCAGAGTTGTTGAATTGCAAGCGTTGCACGGAAATCAAAACTTGGAGGAAGCGTGGTGCGCTTGTGTCCTGCATATCAAGAAATGGGGTGGGTGATTGGTGGGCGGGCCCAGTAGACATCGCCCCGAGGCAGAGATATAGATAGAATTCCTCATCAGGGAGAGACTACGTGCAAGGACCATGTCGGTTGAAGACGGACCACACCGGTCTCACGATGAAACTGGCAAGTTGTGGCGTAGAGCTAGAAGGCGGGAACGTGGAGAGGCGGAGGAAAACGCGAAGAGAGCTGTTCTGTTCTGGGACGGTCTTTTATACCTCCCTGAGGATATTTGAAAAATCCGGGTGTCTTCAAGTGATGTCATCGCCAAACGTGGTTCCACCCAGAAAGCTGTGCTGATTTACCTAATCAATAGCCCCTGTTAAACTCTCAAGGAAGCACACAAACCATACACCATGTACTAGTTTCAAGTTTTCACGAGGACCCGGGCCGAGGTCATACATGTAGTGGGTATATGTAGCAAGAAGCGAAAAATTACAATGAAAACACGAAAAGTAAAAAGTCGAAAGCAACCAGTGGCAATAATAGATCGCGGAGAATAAACAATCGTCCTAGCGCAACTGCAAGCAACGAGGTCCAAGCCAATCGTAAAGAAAAAAAAACTTGGACCTCGAGCACCCCCCAACTCAAACGTCACGGAAACGGAACATGCGACGAATCGAGACCAAGTGGGAGCATCGTATGATCTCTCAGTGCAGATCTATCCCAAGAAGACGTACGCAACTATGTCGTCCCACTTAGCGACGCCGCGCTCCTGCAGGTTCGGAGAATACGCCACTTACATGTTCGATTGCCTCTTGCGTCGACAGTATGTTCATATGGTCCGGCACGAACCCGCCGTTCTGATAGAAGGTGACTTGAGTGTTGGACATCCTGGATCAACTTCAACAGAACTCACCAGCGCGATCTCGTCGAGGTTGCGGAACGCGTGCCGCATGTCTAGAGGCAGCTGCGTGGGCAGGATCAGCACGTGCACCGTGGGCGAGAATGGCTTCGAGGTGGCGACGAGCGGCGCCATCGCCTAGCCCACAAAGACGGTCAGCACGGCGTTCATAGATGCATAATGACGAGAACCGCACCATCGCCGCGTTAATACCGAGCGTAATATCAGATCGTTTCGCTCGGGCATCTTTACCTACCAGAACGAAAAACTCCCAAAAGCAGTCAATGATATGCACCGATTCTTGTTGTGTAGTCTCTGCAAACACGGTCGGAACTGGTCGGATCTAGTGAGAGGGTGAGTTAGCGTTCAAGAGTCGTGCCGCATGAAGCTCACCGGAGCCTCCGTGTTTGCCGTGTCCACGAGCCAACAGCGGGGCTCGGATGGCACCACGCTGCTCCTCCACCTCCAATAATCAGCCTTGGCATAAGATTCCGAGTCACCAACGACCATCCAGAACATCTCATCATTCCCATCGTTCTCGCCCTCCACGAGCTCCTTCACCGACGTCCCCTTGGCGGCCATACCCTGTGCATATCGGAGCGCCACGCTCCGTTCTTCTGCCACCGAGCCACAACCATGCCATACATAAATGTTATCCAAGATTGTGATACAATAACTGTACCCAGAACATAGGTTTTTGATGTTCTGTGAGTGGATGGCATCAATGTTTCAGAGGGGATTACATAGAGGATGAACCAGATCTATCTCATCAATCAAAACGTGACCATCGTTTGATCTCACGACATGCATTGTCGTGTTCTCGGAGGACCAATGGGCCCTGGTGCCCTGGGGGACCAGTCAAGCCAATCACACTCTCAAGCCACGTTCCTCCTTACCTGGCGTATCGCAAGTTGCCCTCCGACAACGTAAACGAGCTCCGCAGGCTCGCACTGTTGATCGACCACATCCTGCACGGGGAATCTCCTAGAGTCATTGCGGCCATGACCAACGAAAAACACGAACCGCCAATGTCCCATACCGTCTCGCGAGCTCACCGACCTTCTTCTCCTCCCTCTCTCCAAAATGACATTTTTTCCCCTTCCAGCACCATACCTTGGTCGCTACAAGCCCGCTCTCGCGGGACTTGGCACGGTGCACAGTGACGAGGACCTCGCCGTCGTAAAAGATGTTCATGTCCCGTTGGACGGGGACAACGCTCGTGTGTACGACCGACATGACCTCGACCGAGACGGTACGCAGGTCCGGATTCGGCACAAACGTGGTGGGTCGCTCCGCCTTCAATAGCGCCGCAACGTCCAGCTTTGGCAACGGCGCGTCGACACGCTCTGCTCACGTCAGTTCGACACCCCAACGTTCATAAAGCCCGATCCTCACCGACGTGCACTTTCGATGACGGAGGCGGGAACGGGGACGGAGCCCAGGGTGATTGCGCAGCGGCACCAACCGATTCGACGCGTAAACTGCTCGAGGGACTCTCGCCGACAACCTTGCCGCCCAACACCACGTCTTGCCCCGCACTTCTCGAAAAGGTGTGCGCTGGAGTCGCCGCAGGCGTCCGCTCCTCTGCCAATGGGGGCATTACGATAGCCGAATACCGCTCGTAGCTCGACTTGCGTTTCTCCGTCGCTGGACCACCCAGAACCGTGCTTGGGACCTGGCGGGCAGGGATAGGAGAAGGAGCGGGGGCAGACACGGCCGTCATCTCCTTCTCTTCCCTCTCCTTCCCCTGCTGCTGTGCAGCCTCACTCAGCGCCTGCGCAACCTCCATCACCAATGCTCTATTCCCAGTACTCGGGATCCGCGTGTGACGCGTCGTCGACGGCGGCACGGTCGTGCGTTCCTCCTTATCCTTCGCCATCGGCTTCTCGTCCTTGCCTACCACCGCAACCACAGCAGGGTTGGCGAGACCAGGAAGAGCCCGACGCCCAACCATACCAGCAGTACCAGCCGGCCTGGCACCTGGACTTGGCCGATTCGCCGCCAAGGACGATGTCGTGGGTTTGACTTCAATCAGCGTCGGCTCCGTCCAGCGGTCAATGATCCTCCCCGCACTGTTGGGTGAACTCGTCTTCACAGGGGGCTCCGGTCCAGCCTGGGAGTTCCTCGAGCCGGATGAGGCAGTTCCGCTTGACGTGTCTGATGGACTCGGAGCGGGACCTGTAGACGATGGCGCAGCTAAATCGGGTGACTGCCTGGCCACTTCGGTGCCTGTGGCGGAGGGCCGACTGGGTAGTGCTGAAACGGCAGGTCCATCCCCTGGTCTTTCTTCTTCGAACCTCGCTTTACGTGGCTTCTTCGCCCTATCCTTCGTAGGCTACACCATCCAAGGGGTAGAATCGACCAGCAAGGAACACATGCCATTAAAACGACCGAGGCAGCATTACACCATTAATAAACGTGAGGTATATGCACCAAGTTCAACAACATCCAAAAAAAAACAAGGGGGAGGTATCCATCAACCATCGATTTAGCTCAGTGTCACCAAAGAGGACGCACATGACTCAGTGGTTTGCCGGGCGACGAGGGCAATGGTGACGCGGATACCCTCGGCGTCTTCGCCTTGCTTGGAGACGTATTGCTCCCAGCTACAACCCCGCGATGTACATCATCTCCACCCATCCCCGTCCCCGCTCCTCCAACTTGAACTCCTCCGTCTGATGCTTTTACGCCCAATTCGTCGACGTCGGGGATAACGGGGTCGTCACCAGTCTTGATAGGCTTGATGTAAGATATCATCGTACTTGAAGATCCAAGCTTCTCTTCCACGCTTTGCACAGGCAACCCATCCGATTTCTTGAGTGGCGTCTTGGGTATCGTCGGAAGGGAAACTGCGCTTCGCACAGACTTCCCCGTATCATGTGTCTTGACCACGGAGATGTCCTGTCCCTGTCCACTCCCTGACTTGACACTGGCATGCGCAGTGTGTGATCTCGTCGGTGTAGCGCTCCTGGAAGTCGCAAGTGGGGGTGAGGGTGTACTGTTGCCATTGGCATTCATCACAGGATTCCACCGATCAAGCACTGAACCGCGTCTGGCACCCTTTTCCCGCACCTCAGGCGGTGTAGAAGGAAATACATGCTTCGGAGCGGTGGGTGGGCTTCCTTGAGGGTCACTACCAAATCTATCACTCGCTTGTACGATGCTCTGGACGAATCCACGACCCTGCAACCTGCTAATACTCGGTGTAGGGTAATCCTTTGTGGAAGAGTTGGTCGGCGGACGCAGGAACGCAGGCGATAAACCACGCTGGGGCTGTGGTGCGAGCGTGCCACGAAGCGGCGATGGCGGCCCAGGGGATCTCGGGGGAACAGTCGACGTCGGTGGTAACTGGGGCGATGGTTGGTGTCGCGCCGTCTGCCACGTAACCGCCCCGGAAAAACTCGCGCGTGTGGGGGTGGATTGGATGGGGGTCTTGGCGCGAGTGGTGTCTGTACCTGGTGTTTTGGCACGTGATTCGTCGACGAAGGTTTTTGTGGGGAACTCTGTGGAGGGTATCTTTGAGCGTGCTTCGATGATGACCGGTACCGGTGCCGTCCTCGACCAAGTGTCGGCTACGGGTATCTTTGGACGCGGTTCCAGAGCGGTGGGTGTCTTTGGGCGAATATCTGTACCGGAAGGGGTCTTGGGACGCGACTCCACGAGGGGGCTTTTGCCTGGGGAAACAGCCCTCCCTCCAAGACTCTGAGATAGTGGGCGGGAAGGAAACGGGGGAGCAGGAGTAACTTTGAGTTCCGAAAAGTTGCCATGGGGCGTACTTTGACGACGCTCACGGATCCCGTGAGAGGGTAATTTGGGGGATGAGGACTGGCTAGGGGCTTGCTCCTCGATCTTCTCGACATACCTACGAGCGACGTTCGAGGAGCTCATCGTACGTGCATGGGAGGGTTCTGATGACACCGTCTGCAAGGCAGGTGGTGCGGGGTGTGACGGAGTGGGTTGCGGCACGGAAGTTGGTGCTGAGGACGAGGGCGGTGTAGCACCGGCCCCACGCCCAACCATGCCTGGCATTGCAACACCCCCACGACCGAATATTGGGTGGACCGATCCATGATCCATACGCCCATCATATGCGGCGCTCGCATCCAACTGCGGCTCGTGCCGTCGGAGCCGGGGACCAGACGCATTCCCTCCCATGAAAGCTGCAAGCGACATGGGAACTGGTTTCGTGCCAGTCGACGTCGGTTTTATGGCTGGTTTTGGCAGAGAGACAGTCAACTCTGATGGTTTCTCAGAGGAAGACATTCCTAGATCAGCCTCCACGGGACGTGGCAAGCCTTCCTGGACCTTAGCTGCAGTGCACACCGTCAAGACGAGTACTTTCCGCCCAGTGGTGGGTCAGATCACATACCCATATCGATCTCATTCATTCCAATACCGAAATCGCCACTCTGGCCTGTTCTGCTCCTCCTCATTCTTGCCAGCCTGGCTCTCACGATCTCCTCTTCCAAACGCCGTTGCTCGGCCTCATCATCCGCGTCGACTTGGCGTTGCATCGCCTTTATTCTGTTTGTCCATTCCGTGAGCCCAGTGTCCGTTGCAGTCGAGCTGGAGTACGCTGGAGCAGGGGGAAGATCAAACCGAGGAGTACGTGGTGTGGACGTGGCCGACATCGCTGAGGGACAAGAGCTGCGTTCTTGGCCCTTTCGCCTGAGGGAGATGAATCAGGTTGGAATGAAAATTGGGGAGTACACTCTTGGACTGCTGCAATGTGGCATTGCATTGCTGATGTAATGCCAATACGATGCAGTCCAAGCAAAGTCCAAGTATAACTATGTCCATTAGTCTGATCAAAAAGTTCACTATATAATGTGCAGTATCCGCTAAAGTCCTCAACGATGTGCCAATGACATTTGAATCCCATTGTACACGCAATCTTTCAAGCTTCGTCCGGTTTCCTTAGGCAAACATGGCAAAAGCCGAGGAAACAGCGATCAGCATGGCTACGCCAACGTTAAGGCTGCTGACGGAAAGCGAGGCAGCTCCACCCGTCGAGCTCGTCGAGCTCGTCGAGTTGGAGGCAGTCTCCTGGATGGTGGAAGGTATCTGTCCATCTGCTCAAATACATGAGTTCAGCGTCGTAAAGAATCTAATCGGAGGACGGACCGGTGAAAGAAGAGCCACACTTGGACTGAAGAGTAGCTTGTTGACCCGTTACGAGTGAAGGGTAGCCCTGAGCGGCGATGGCGTATGCAGCTTTTGTGCAGTTGGAGCAAGTTACGTTTTGAGGAATGTTGATATTTTCTCCAGACATGACCTGTGTGATCAAACCAACAATGTTGTTAAGAGAAAGTGTGGTGGTCGCGGATTGGATATCATTCATCAGTTCAGTTACACAAAGGGACTTTGCGGAAGTGCTGCACAACAACAATAAGTCGACGGCGACAATTGAGGTTGAAAGGAGACTCACTCCTTCAAGCAAGCGATTTGTCGAACGGTAGGGTAGGCCGCTTGGACGACTGTGGTAGCGTTGCTGGTCGACACGCCAAAGCTGGCAAAGTCGCTGGCACAGCCGGTTGAGATGTTAGCGACGACCGCCTGGAGGGTAGCGTTGCTGCATGGGCCTTGGCTACAGACTCCGGTCAACCAAGTGTCGACAGTGGGGATGACGGAAGTGGTAGAGGTGTTTGCGAGAGCAAGGGGTGCGAGGAGAGCAAGATCAAGACAAGTGGCATCAGGGGAGGCGGCGACATCAAGCACGGCCGAAGTGCATTCACTGGAAATGCTGAGGGGATCACAGAATCAGCGGGAGGGGTTCTTAGAATTGTCACAGGGTGAGACTTACGACTGAGCAACGACGAGACCGGCGCCGGCGATGAGAAGAGCAGGTCTGAAGAACATGAGGATCATCAAAACGAGGCGTTAGAAAGGTCAGAAAGTAAGAGAGGACGACTGCGCATTCCTTGGTATTGTTCGCCATTTATATCATCCCCATGTCCAGCGCGGCAGGCACTGCATGGCGCACAGCATATCATTAATATCGTCGGTGCACTCCACATCTGATGCGCTCGACTCCAACATACTACTAGCCGCTATTTTGTGTAGAAAACAAGCCAACTAGTGGCTTCGATAATAGCTCCGAATCGAACATCACCAGCGCGTCCACGCTGGTCGGGTGGACAATGTTGCATGCCCCTGCCATGATTGCTTAGTCATTGATAGTGCGCACACACACACACACATGCACACACACACCCTTGTTCCTGCAGGCCAGGCAACATTAGCCCTGTGAGGCCACATCACTACCTTGTAAGTATATACCCAGCAAAATGCGGTAAAACCTAGTTCTCCAGCTGTCGTATCGCTTTTTCAGGCACTAAGCTTGGAAAGTACGATCCAGACGGTTTGGATCCATGCAAGACTGCTAGTCCCAGTGTCCGGTGTCAAATTCAGCGCTGGTGGGTCTGATTTTTATTATAATTAGCCCGAGATGTTTGCAAAGTTTCACACACCATCCCTGCTTGTTTGAAACCCCTGGTTCTTGTTATGCATCTTCCATTCACTAAATGTATGCAAATAACCGAAAGCCCCTCGATACATTACAATCGCCTAGTGCGGTTGCCCTACGACGACTAGGGCCGCGTCTAGCGATGTGATAGTCCAAGATGTGACGGTCCGTGAATGTATAATCGCAACCAAATCAAGACATGAGTATTCCCGGTGTTCACACGTTCATTTTTGGAAGCTAAACACAATGGTGGAGGTCTGTGCCTCATCCAACCCCATTCATGACGCGGTGATAGCCGATCGTTATCCAGTACGCTGTCACTTCGGACTTTCTCAGAGGAACTAAGTGTATCAACTGATTATCATCAGGGCTGTTCGCGCTTTTTTGGTCCCGATCGCGAAGCGTGATAGTTGCAATCTATGAAATTGATTTCGCTGCGGGCGTCGCGCGCGCCGAATTCCCATTTCGTAACCTTACGGTCATGCCACTACAGGGGAATCTTATAAATATACGCCTGGTGGAATCTCATTTCCCCGGCGACTCATCCTCCCTGTATCGAGTAGACGCTGTAGCTCGCTGTGTGACGTTCACGATGGCAGACGTTCCTTCCACTCTCAAGCCAGCAGAGACCACTGTTGCCCTCATCGAGATGGCTGTTGCAAAACACAACACTCGTTGGGACAAAACATTCCTCAAAGCTGTATGTTATCGCAATCTTCATCTTGCACGTATTGATCCGGATGTCTCAGGTGTTGGCTGGGGTCATGCTGTCGTTCGGCGGTCTATTTGATCTCATCATCTCAGGTGGCTCGGCAGGTCTTTCCGCCAGTAACCCTGGTCTCGTCAGGCTTCTTGGGGGATTCGTGTTTCCAGTCGGTCTCGTAATGTAATCAAGCGTGACGAAACGCCAGATCCATACTCACCCCACACTTTATAACAGGATTGTACTACAAGGACTTGATCTACTGACGAGTAATCTCATGGTAAGCTACTCGATGTCATCGAGGGTCAGTTAGCCCTGAGTTGTCATAGATATTTCCTATGGCCGCAGTCAAAGGTGCAATCCCATGGTGGGGCGTTCCAGTCAACTGGATCATAGGTGACGCTTTTCTTCTCCGGCGAGTGTGATAGTCGCTGACGATCTTCTGTGTAGTCACTTTCGGAAACCTGGTTGGAAGCCTATTCTTTGCGGCCATTCTTGCGGAATGTTAGTCAACAATCTGCTTGTGCTTGGTCTTCACTGAATATTTGGTCACATACAGACGATGGTCTTGTTACCGGGCAACCATATCTCGGTTATATTCAGAGCTTTGCCGTGTACGCTTGCCACTCTCCTGTGATGGGAACTTGAAACTCACATTTCTTTAGAGCGAAAGCTGTGACCCCTGCCTGGGATCAAATCTTACTCAGAGGTATTGGTTGCAACTGGTTGGTTTGTGTGGCGGTCTGGGTAAGTACGCGCAAAAAATATTCGGCTGCCTTTCATTCACTGTTTTGGAAGCAATCTGCGGCGGCCAAAGACACCACCTCAAAGATTGTTGCTACTTGGTTCCCGATCTGGGTGAGTCAGGAACATGTGTGAGTGTCGTACGCTCATCACGAATGGTTAACTAGGTGTTCGTTGCATGTGGCTTCGATCACGGTAAGTCCGTTTACCCAGGGATTCCATCTCAGCTCACGATACCCATAGTTGTTGCCAACATGTTTTCGCTGCCGTTGAGCATCATGCTTCACGCCGATGTGAGTACTTCACATCGCTTCACAAGCGTTCAATTGATCCTCACACTACTTTCCCAAGCTTACCACCGCATATTACATTAAGAAGTAAGTCTTACACCCTCCTGGTGAATTTGGTAACGGTGAAACTAATCTGATCTGTTCGTAGATCACTGATTGCGTCGTACGTCGGAAACCTCATCGGTGCTCTGTTCGTCGGTCTTCCAGGGGTGTATTTCTACCTCGATGACTGGAAAGCAGGAGGATTACTCAACGCTGAGGAAGCGCGAGCAGAGAAAAGCTCGCACACCTCATCAGAGGACAAGTAATGCGGGTGCGCCAGTCGCACTTGTTTTACTTGTTTCTTTGTCACGTTTTTCAACGTAGCTAATGACCATGACCATGACTTCATATGCAACTGTACGCCACACTGTTATCTCTTTCTTCGCACTGTAGTTTGTAACTGTGGTTCCCATCAGTTGTGATGATGGTGATCACCTTCGCCACCGCTTCTACATACGTATTGTGTTTTGTTACCAACGATTTCGAAACGATGTCGAGTTCTTGTACGTCAAATGACATGATTTTCACTCCATTTACTTCAACAGCCAAGAACACTCCCAAGAGCGTCATGGGCTGATTGTCCGGGATATGCCATCTTGTTCTGCTAGATGATATACTAATTTGGGATTTATCGGTGAAAGGTGTTGTCTATCAATCGAACGAACTAACATTGTGCATGCATACATCAGAGATAAACCAGTCCCAGGGTCTATAAAGTTTCGTACGAGACTGCATGGTGTTGGCGATACTAGTAGAAGTCAAGTACTATCGTATGGCCTTTAGTGTGGCGGGACGACAAGGGTACCACTGGCATTTGAGTACGAAAAAGTCATGTGCTGCATCCTTCCCTCAAGGTACATGACTTGGCCATCTCTTCCTTCCCCCGTTTCGGCTGCCATCTTCTTTCCAGGTTCGAGTCGTATCATACAACCTCTCCGATGTGCCGGTTTGCGACGTACGTTGGCGGAAAGCCTCTAAAATGTGACTGAGCGTCAGAAGGGAATAACAAAGTAGGCAGCCAGTCGTGTAAATTTAGGTCTGCACACGAGGAGAGCAACATGGGATACCCCAGAGGTGCTGGAGGGAACACTTTAGGGGTATCCCTGTTCTTAACGAGGTTACGCGTTACAGTGAGGGCAAGATTTCCACCAGCGGAGTTACCGACCAAGAGAGAGTGACTCACTACGTTTACCGGATAGTTGTACCCAAGCAAGTGCGTCAAAGAGAGCGACAGGTAAAGGTTTTGACCGGGAAGCGGCTGCTACGGATACATAGTTGGGTGGTCGGTGGGGTCTTGAAAACACCGTTTTGTGTGGAAGTGATTTGTACATGTTTGTCGCCGCTCTGTTAGGTTACCGGAGGGAACTGGTGTCGAGTCTGTCGGCCGTGGCCAGTGGGGACCACCCTTCTTGCCATGCCTGGCGTACCCGTAACCTGGAATGCGTTCCGGCTCAGCGTTGCAACTTTGGCCACAAACGTCCAAGTCTCTAGCTCCACCGTCACGAGGTAGGGAGTCCCGTCAATCTAAGCGGATCTGCATCAGCTGCTGGCAACGTAGTGTACGTCAATCGACGGTTTGCCTCATAGACGGTCTGGTCACCAGACTAGACCACAGCACCTCGGAGATCTTGGAGCACTGACAATGCCTTCAAGCTTCGGGATGTGAAGGTCGCCCGGCTAGGCCATCATGATTACGAACTTCTGGCCTCAAGCAGTGTCGACACATTCCGGAGCTCACTCAAATGCCTACAGGCTGAAGTTCAACGGCGGTTGCTGGGACATGACTTCGCATACCCCATTGGTCTCAGTGCTCTAGCTCACCTATCGTACGCTGCCCAGGACTTCCCCACAACTTGAACATAACCCCGTGCCATACGACGGTTATCCGCAATCAGACTTGAGCTATGGGAACTTTGCGATAACGATGCCGTACCTTTTCTAGGACCTGAGAATGAATGACTCGATCAAAGTTTAATCGCTCCGCTGCCATCAACCGAGTCCTACGAATAGGAGCGTTTCGTCAGACCTGCTAATCTCCGTTCTTGGACCTCCGCTTCTTGATTCCATCAGATGGCCCAGTTGCATCTTCGTGTCGGCAGTGAAGTATTACCTACCAGTATACTCTCTTCCGAGGACTTTCATCCCACTCTACGCCCATGGTGATGGGTCACTCTCAGGACCCCGGCCATATCTGATCGGTATGCTGCGTGCCCGAGCTTCTTTTATTTCTTGGAAATTTGATCGAGTCACGTAGTGCACTGAAACAGGGAACCAAGGTCGTTGAACTTCCCCCCGCAGTATTCCGGAGACGAACAAACCCCGGAGAAGGCTAGCTTGGTACATGTGCCGCCGACAGTCCATTGTACGGTTTAAAAAATATCGCACCGATCCAGAATTTATCACTGGGCCTGCGAAGTTCACACTGGTACCAACGTGAAGTGCGGTTCTTCACTGCCGGTGTTACTCTGCAACCTCCTGTGGTCGCCTTTGGTGGTGAACACGTTGCGGTGGCCAGCAGCTAACCGGATAGAGAACAAACCGTTTAAATCGTTCTCGGCTTCAGATTAACCTCCGTGTAAGGGAACCAAACAATAACAATATCGTGTATACTTTGCCAGTGGGTTCTGATGACAGCACGGGATATTTGACTGCAACAAGTTAGGATCATGAAATTAGAACCACCCACAAGCTGTCAAGGCTCGAAAAATATGTGAGTGGGAATGGCCATTCCCACTCACATATTTTTCGAGCTACTAGGCATCACATCTAAATGGCATTTAGATGTGACGCCGAGTATGAATTCATCAGTCGTCGAACAACAGTCACCGGCCACCACTGCTGATCTGTTACAACCACTTCTGACCTGAAATATGCTATTACGTGCTACTGCACAACTTTCTTCACCCCACCGACGGGTCCGACACCTGTTTCAGCACTGGATTGGTATTTTCACCTGGGATGCTGTAACCTCAGACATCGTCGAGGAGCAAGCTTTAGAGTTTCCACATACTTCTGCAAAACAGCTGTAATCATGAGTGGCACCCGACGATGCGGCTATTTCGGGGTTATGCTCGGCCTGCTATTAAACAGTTTTCAGTCACATCTGAGTCCCTAGACATCTGCCCAACCGTGTATCATTACACTTAGTAGCGGTACGATAGTCAGCTGAATTCACGAATCATACATTAGTCATATGATAGGATCTGCAGACATATGAACCTAGACAAGAGATTACCTCTACAATACAATAGACTGGCAGCAACTACGCACGATCTAGTAGACGATTATATGCTCTATGAATAGCACTTTAACCATACCATTTGTCGCCGATCTTGGTCTTCGCAGGAGGCCGCTGGGGAATCTGTGACTCGGTGATGTTCCAGATTTCTATGGCGCGCTGGATAAAAACGCCGATTCAATCTGGTGTTACGGAGGAAGTTCAATTACCCTACCTTCCATGTCACCATGTCGAATTCCATAACAATCTGCCGAGCATGAACGCCTGCAGCTCTATCCTCCATGCTCGGCTGTTCGCAACGCACTAGCAATGCTCTGAGAGAACAGTCAGGTAAGACAGGTGTTCCTCACGTACTGACGATAGGTTCACCGTCTTCGTTGATCTCGAATGCACATTCTCCGTCGCGGATGACAAACGAGAGATAAAAGAGGTTTTCCACAGACTGCGCGAAGTCGTTTGGGTTGACAATGAATTTGAAAAGATTGATAGGACCAGTGGTTTCAAGCATGTCTTTAATCTACAGCCGTTGTTAGCGGTGGCTTCAAACGCCTGGGATTCAACGCACTTTGAGGACATTTTTAGTTGTTTCGTTGTCGGACCTCTTGATGTCCTCTTCCCTAATTTCTTGGGGCCTACGTTCTTCCTCTTGGACTTTCTCCTGCTTCTGGCGTTTTATGGGGCCCCTTTTTTTCTGTTCTATCGAGAGAGGTCCCAACCTGAGGGTCGATTAGCAACACAGACGAGTGGACACGGAGAGAGGCGCGTACATGAAGCCCGTGACGGGAACTCTTTTGCTTTTTGCTAAGGCTTTTCGGCCTATCTTGTCCCAGTCAAGCGCGCCATCCTCCACGGCCTCCATCTCGTCCTCCTCTTCGTCTTCGAATCGTTGCCTGCCACCCATGTAGCTAACGAGTTTCGACACAAAGTCATCCATGTCGAACGCCGTGGAGCCGAGTCTCATGGCGCGCGCCTTTTGTGCACTGATACTCGAGACATTTCGAAGAACTGTTGAGTCAAGCGTCGCTTCGGTCGGATTCTTGACTGACGAGTGGGCGCTCAAAGGGTGACGACGGCGTGACGGCGTCGAAGTGCACACCTTTAGAAAACAGCTCGTCTGCCTCTGCCACCTGACCTACGAGATCGTCCGCATCGTGGTCCTGCGGTCTCACGTGTTCTGGATCGTGTTGGCTTCAATACGCGTTCGGGAACATGACGCGTCAGACTCACCTCCGGTCCTCTTTTCGAGCAGACGGTATTTCTTGCGGATATCGCGTTTCTCGGCTGCATCCTGGTCTGGATCGTATGCAGGGCTGTTGGTGTTGCCGGCGTGCTCGAAGTCGACCATACTGCCCCAGACAGAAGCGCGCGTATCACGTGATACATTGGCACAATGAGCTTGGCCAAACAAGGTCCAACACACGTCGACACCGCCAACAAAAACCCCCACAGGAACCGACGTCTTTGACGTCTGCATCTTGAATCCGATCACGAACACGCGCGTTGGCCACCAATGTCAGCGCACGCGATAGACGTAAGTACACTCCACAGCGCTTGACGGCGCGTTTATTGACATAGGAGCCCCTGCAGTACAGCAGAAGCACGCGCGCGGTGTGCAAAGGGCCTTCACCGTGCACCGGCACATCAATTCCCGTAGGCGCTCTTCGGTACGGTCAAATCATCAGGAATGAATTTGGCGAAACTGTCTCCTGGCGCCATTGGTGAGCGTCTCGTCAGCTCCGCAGCATTGCTGCTGATGGCGTCAACGACACAGGGGCTGTGTCACACCTGACATTTTGTGCACGCTTGCCGTCACTGACCTGGGGAGCGTTGCTGGGTTCAGTAGCATTAGGTACGCCGTGGTTTCCTTTCGCGTGTGAGGTAGCCAACAAAGGAATGCGTGTGCAGGCTCGAGGACCAGCGAAAGGTGAGGCGTGCTATTGCGCTCCAAGGCGTCGATCCTGCGGACGTTCCTGCGACGGCAAAAGTAGCTGCACTCCCTATGATGACGTTCGGTGCGTCTATACCCGGGCCGTCTTCCTATACACTGGCTGGACAGAAACGAAAACACCAACCGGATGTCGCTGAGATGTCTTGGTCGCTCAGTCTGAGTACTCCGAATGCGAACACCTCACAGGCCTCATGTGGCGACGAAGATGAGGAGGCCACGCTCATTGAACCAGAACCAGTCGATGAGCTCTATTGTGTCATGAAGACCAGTGTAGTAGGCATACAATACTACGAGGGTGTGTGCTTTGACGCATCGAGTCAAGTCTCGTCGTGCTTACCCGGCGTGCAGGTCTTGTTGCGCCCGGAGAACAAGTCAGGCTGGTCAGGCAGCCGCAGAATCCATATGACAGGTAAGATATGAGACGATGATATTCCCGTCATTCTGCCCACAATGAAATTGAAAGGAACGCAATTCAAGTCAAGAACATTGGTGGAGCTCAAGTGGGACATATCCCAAGGAATGTCGCGTCCCAGCTAGCTCCCCTTCTCGATCAGAAGCTTGTTACGGTAGAAGGTGTCATGCACGAGGGAAATCGTGAGGCGCTTCTACCAGTCTTGGGGTCGTAAACTGTAAACTGACAGCTTTTTTCAGTGAGCGGTTCCGGTTATTCGTTATCCATGTAAATATCATCCAGTGTCGTCAGCTCCGTGCTTACCCGCATAAATGTTAGGTCGTTGAACATCTATGGGCTGTCTGACAGACGAGACATGCTAGAACCGTTGCTTATCTGGGCTACACCTCGACAAAAGGGTTTCGCACCACGGGCAAGGGGTGGAGTTCCGTGGGCAGCTGCCATGGCTGCTCTCTCTGTCGCTGGAGGAGTGTATCCTTCCACGTACGCTGCCGCGCTTGCGGCAACAATGGGGGTGCCTGGACCTAGCCAGCCTCGTGGGATGATAAGCGCTCAAAGTGAAGCACAGCAAGAGGCACTCGTAAGGGCTGCGGAGCTTAAGCAATTGCTGAGCGGCCTCGAGAGAGTAGATGATGATGATCGGCGTTCTTCGTTGCTTGACACGCTTTTCTCGACGGTTGACATCTTGAATCTCCCTGTACATCCCAATCCGCCGGGCATTGCTAACGGAGAATTGATGGTGGACTTGTTAAAACATCAGGTAAGGCGTTCGTTCCGCAGTTGGAATTGCACTCTGACACGCATGTAAATGGAGAGTCAAGCCCTTCAGTGGTGCATCGGGCATGAGTACCCCAAGTTGCCTACCAAGGAGTCGGACAGCCCTGTCCAGTTCTGGCAGTATAGGAAGGCGGGCGACAAGGTATGTTGTCACGATTGACCAGTAGGTATTTACTAACATACTAATTGTCGTTAGCCATACTACTTCAACCGTCAGTCCGATTTAGCTGACATCCAGCAAAGTAGTTGACTATTTTTGTTGTTCTAGTTGCCACCAAGAGCCCGCAAAACATTAGCACGCCCCCAACGCTTGGCCGAGGTGCCCTGGTAGCCGATAGCATGGGTTTGGTATGTAGTACAGTGAAGAGGGAATGCGGAAAATAACATTTATTGTAGGGTAAAACGCTCACGATGCTTTCTCTTATCCTGGCAACAAAGAAGGATGTCCCCAAGGGATACTGCAACAGCACCCTCATCGGTGCGTAACACCGCGATGATGTTTAAATGCGGTCTGTCTCATTTGCTTTGTTGATGACAGTTGTCCCACTTTCTGTCATCTCAAATTGGGAGAAACAGATTGACGAACACTGCGTCAGAGGCGCCTTGTCCGTCTGTGTTTACTACGGTGCCAACCGCAACATGATGCCTCAACAGTTGATGACGCGCGATGTAGTGATCACCACTTACCAAGTTGTTTCAGGCGACGCCGATTTCAGCACCATCACGCAGAATGGCGGGGAAGGGGAAGGGCCTGCGAAGAAGAAGAAAAAGCATGGGAAGGGCTTGTTCGATGTGAAATGGAAGGTACGCACGTGACGATTCGTCGAGCATTCCTGGCAAGCTCAAGTGAAGGATGATTCTCAGAGGATTATCTTGGACGAAGGTCACAACGTCAGGAACCCAAAGACGAAGATGGCTATGGCGGTGTGCATGCTTACTGCTGAAAGGCGATGGGTGCTCTCTGGCACCCCCATCGTGAGTGATAGATAGTTTGTCTGCACCTCACCTAACTCTCCCTCCATAGATCAACTCTCCCAGGGTCGGCTACATTCTCTGTCGGGTTTTGTATCTGTTACTAACTTCAACAGGATCTTGGTTCTATCCTTACCTTCCTTCAAATTTGCCACCCACTGGACAATGAGGATTTTTTCAAACGTCTGGTGTTACGTCCTCTAAAACATGGAGATCCTTCTGGTGCAGAATTACTTCGTGTAGGTTTTTTCTGCTACCCAAGTAGTTCCTCTGACCCTCTGCTAGGCCTTGATGAGCCATGTCTGCATTCGGAGGACGAAGGAGGTAAGTTCTTGACTGAGGCCGTAACACTTTCAGTCCTGACGCTGCTCCAAAGATGCAAGATAGTGAGGGAAATTCCCTTGTACCTCTCCCACCAGTGAAGTTTCTTTCTTCTCCGTTCTTTTCATCCGCTCACTCGCGCTAACAGGTCGATGTCACTTTAGTCCCTGTGACACTCAGCGACGAGGCACGAGTAAGTGTTGCACCAAGCGTGCTGTATTAATCCCGACTGTGTTTTCCAGACACTTTATGATGCCGTAGAACTTGTTTCCCGACAACGAGTCGAAAGCCTGATGAGTCAGGTCGGAGGAATGAACTCTGTCGTGGGTGTCATTCTGATCTCACCATTTTCTAAGCTCATGTAGATATGTCTAGGTAACTACTAACGTCCTAAGCATGCTTACTCGCCTGCGTCAGATTGCTCTCCATCCAGGACTGATCCCAACTGATTATCTGGATCAACTTCGGGCGAAGGAGGACATCAACTCTTCCCACGGCAGCGCCGTACAAATCACACCTGAGCTCAAAGCCAAGTTGGAGACACTTATTCTGCAAGCGATCGAGGACAATGAAGAATGTCCAGTTTGTTTCAATGTCATGACGGATCCTAGGATTACGTCGTGTGCCCACGTTTTCTGCTTGGCTTGGTACGTCCCAGCTGGTTTCTTGGCATTTTATTTCAGCCTACGATAGATATAGTATTTCGGAGGTGATTGGAAGAGATCCAAAGTGTCCTATGGTATGCTATTTGTAGTCCACCTCATCTGATTCATTGCTGATTCACTCGCAGGATCGCCGTCCTCTTACAATGCAAGCTTTGGTGGCGCCGCCACCTCCTACGGACCTTACACAAGCCCCTGTGAAACAGGACATGGATCAAAGCGACCTATGCGTTGGGTCGTCTGCCAAGATTGATCAACTTATCCACCTTCTGAAACTGATTCCCCACGACGCAAAAAGTTTGGTTTTCTCTCAGTTTACTTCTTTCTTGGACAAGGTAGTCGCTTCTTATGACCATGCTTGTATGTTTGCACTGACACGTTGGATAGATTGGCGAGGCATTGGAAGAACACGGGCAAGTCTGCTAGTCGAATACTTTCGGATATCGGGCTGAATATACCTGCAGCATCCCATACGTCAGATTTGACGGACAATTGTCTGCAAGAAAAAGACAGGAGGTGTTGGAGCAGTTCTCCATTCCCCTTGACCCTGATGAATCTCCTGCCCCTGGAGAGCCCCTTCCATCTACTTCCCGGCGTCAAACTCAAACACAATCCACGCTGGTCGAGGATGACGATGATGCCACCGATGGCGATGGCTCGGACTTTGTCCCCGGAAAAGATACCGGCAACGACGACGACGACGACTTTGAAGAAGACATCTCCACTCGCATCAAGAAGGGCAAGGCAAAGGAAATTTTGAGCAAAGGCAAGTCCAGGGCGAAAGCGATTCCCGCCGTGAAGCAAATTTTCGACGGCTCTGCCTTTTACGGCAAGAACTCCAAGGTCATGTTGATTTCGCTCAAGGCAGGTGCCTTGGGTCTCAATCTCACAGTTGCAAACCACGTCTTTTTGTGAGTCTTGATTCGATTTGCACCGTATATTTAAATGCTCATGCATTCCGTCAGGATGGATCCGTAAGTCATCGTATGACAATTTGTTTCATGTATTGATCTGTTGTTTTGGCTCCCGGTTCATGCTCAGATGGTGGCAGGTAATGTGACCGGTTGAGTCGTGGCATCTTCTGTGCTGACGATTCTGTAGGAGGGTATCGAAAGTCAGGCCATTGATAGATGCAATCGGTAAGTAAAATGACCTGTTTTGTTGCATGACAGATGCTGACGTTGCTCTAGTATCGGACAAAAGAAACCCGTTCACGTATATCAAATGATCGCCGAAAACACTGTCGAATCCAAGGCAAGTCATCTGCTCGATTGTTACAGACCGGCTTACCATTCGTTCTAGGTGATTGAGATTCAAGAGAAGAAGAAACGCCTGATCCAGCATGTATGTCGTCGTCTCTGCACCGTCGGATAGGGTTAACCGCGACACGTCTTCGCAGGCTTTCTCCGGCATTAAACGAACAGAGACTCAGAGGGAGAAAAAGGAAGCAAGGCTTCAAGGTGAGTGGTGGCGCCCTTGAGTTTGGAGCTGCTCAAACAAGTTTGTTTTAGATCTTGTAGAGTTGTTTGGGATCCGCGACCGACACAACTGAAGACGCAAGGCGCCAGAACGAAGAACAAATTATTGAGTTTAATTACTTTTACGGTACATACGATATATTTTCTTGTAGCACAACGTATAATTCCATCTATGTTCTCTTTATCTTCCGAGTTTGACGACGAGCAGGGGATTTCCTAAAATGAAAACTATACAGTTTCGGCAACAACCGGGAGGCGTGAAACTCTAATTGTTGTAGTGTGGGACCAACAGCGAGCTCGTCGCCGAGGCGGAACACACGCTTGTACTTCAAGACTCAAGCACATTTCAAAAATGGCCGCAGTTCAAACGCTTCCAAAGGATGTCTCGAGAATTGGTCAGGAAATCAAACTTTTCGGAAAATGGGACACCCAAGAGTACGCGTCCATATACTCGTGCTCCGAGAGGACCTTGTCGTTGATCATGGTCATAGTGTCGAGGTCAAGGACATCTCGTTGACAGATTACATTCAAGTCCGCCACGCAGTCTACCTCCCGCACACTGCAGGTCGTTATGCAAAGAAGCAATTCAAGAAGGCGCAAATGCCCATCGTCGAGCGTCTCGTTGACAGGTGCGCCTGTACGGTCACATCATCCGAGCAGAGCGGGAATCTGAGGCGTACTTGACTTTGATTTGGCTACCAGCCTGATGATGAAAGGCCGCAACAACGGCAAGAAGCTACTGGCCGTCCGCATCGTCGCACATGCGTTTGAGATTATTCATCTCCTCACAGACCAGAATCCGATCCAGGTGCGTTCGCTCTGGGTTGGGACACGTTGGGGTTGATTTCATTTTTTTTTTGTGTTCGTGATACCTAGGTGCTCGTGGATGCGATCGTCAACACTGGTCCTCGAGAAGACTCGACACGTATCGGTTCGCAGGGTACGGTCCGTCGTCAAGCCGTCGATGTGTCCCCCCTTCGGAGAGTGAATCAGGCGATCGCGCTTTTGACCATCGGCGTAAGCAGCGTCGATCATTGATGTGCGGGGTGGACATTGTTCTCACACCGATTTTGGTAGACTCGCGAGTCGGCGTTCCGCAACGTAAAATCGATTGCAGAGTGTCTCGCGGACGAGCTTATCAACGCTGCCAAGGGTTCTTCGAACTCGTATGCCATCAAGGTTGGATATGGGCTGGTATCCGTGATCGCGCCTGCGCTGATGCGACTTTCCTGTAACAGAAAAAGGACGAGCTCGAACGTGTCGCCAAGTCCAACCGGTGAAAAAAAAGAGATCTGCGTTGCTGCACATACAGGAATATGCGGAGGACTTGGGGTACAAGTATGGCTGCGCTATGTGGGCTTTTTTTTCCGTCATGTTTTCTTTCTTTTTGCCAATCTGCCCCTCATGAATGCAACCCATGCTTTTTATCCGTGTATCCTCCCTCGATGCGAATATCGCAATACGTTATTATCTAGGGTACTTTAGCAGCGTCCGAACCACGCGTAGGTCGTAATGGGCGCTGGTTCTTTACAGCTGACACTCGGCGAATATCCGGGCGGCAGACGAGCGCGGCATAGATTGCAACACCCCGGCATCTTCCGAATCTTCCATTCGTTCATTCAAGTCGGTTCAAAGCAAGGGAAGCGAAATGAGCGAGCCTTCCTCCCCACAAGCACCCATCGAACTTGAGAGTTATATTCTGCTTTGGCCAAGATTGGGAAAATACGTCCGCAGCATCGGGCGACTCTCTCACACGCGTTACACGCGTTTCACACGTTCACACGGACATGGCGCATGATGCACGTCGGCGGGCTTGTGTGTTCGTCTCTGGCCCAAAAGAAAGCCTACGTGTCTCACGTCACCCTGACCCCACCCCGCCTTCGTCCCCCTTCTTTGTTTCAAACGCATGTATCGACATGCGCGTGAACGCGGCAGCCCTGATAGAGTATAGCTCTATCAGATTGGTAATACATCAGTGACCGTCACCCGCACCCGCTCCGAGGTGCCTTTTTCTCCTCGCTTCGGCTGCCCACACATATTGAAGGCTTCGCAATCGCAACCGCAGCAATGGCATTGGCAACCCTACAGTACCCAACTGGACATGGACACGGCGCACGCTGCGCACGTTCGTCCCAACCGATATCCATATCCCAACCCTCCACTCGCCCCAAGACTCCGCGCAAGTCCGAATAGCTGTCCTGCCCTTCAAACCCGCGATGAGTCCCTCCTGTTTTCGTCTCGCAGATTGCCGTATCTCATATGAACGCTGTCATACACGTGTCAACAATATAGTGTATATATGGTAGATACGGTATCATGACAGGAATGCGGCTGCTCCTTCGAGGGGACGGTTGACAAAGGCACGCGCGTGACGGTTGCCGTTCAGACCGTCGACGCCGGACGAGTGACGTTGTTACCTAACGTCCTGAAGACGTCAGTACAGGTTGGCAGGTCGGGTCAGGGGAGGTCCAACTAGCTGAGCGCCGAGGGATCAAACGAGGTCAATCCCAATCACGTCTCAAGATCGTCCATGATAGGCTGTATAGTCCCCGTGGTGTGGCGGAGGCGACCGTCGGAGGGGGTGGGGGGGTCAAGCTTTCTGCGTTGCTTTTCAAAAAGCCACCCTTGTATCTCATCGCCTTTTTTTGGCATGACCTTGGCCTACCTTGGCTTGTTACCAAGCGCCGAGGGAAGAAAGAATCAAGCTGTGACAGCGCCGAACGACGTGCGGCGTACGTAGGCGTACACTGCAACATCGTGCCTGGGCGGGCACTTGAGAGAGAAGTACCCTAAAAAAATAAAATAAAAACCCATTGTACGGCCCCGGGCGGGCGATCCCCAGAGAACAACTTGTGGAACTCACCTGAGCTCACCTGGCTCATCTCAACCAAGGCATTGCCCTGCGTGCGGTGGAAAAAAAAAAACAACAACGCGAAGTCCGCACACATGGAACGTGTGCATCACCCCCGCGTCTCCAAGCCCATCGAGTGGAATATCGAATTCGGACAGAAGTTGTAACATGAGTACATGTTCGACGTTTTGCCATCTACCCTGAACGCCTCAAACACTGCCACGCAGCCGCCCTGTACTAGTACATATTCATATACTGCAAACGTGACCCCGTCAGACGGTCCGTTGTTACCAGAAAACCTGAGCGTCAACAGAAATCTCCACCGATCGATCCCCATGGGATGGTGTCGCGCCACTGGGTCCAGTACGATCGGGAATGAAACCCAGCTGCCCTCCTGCGAAAAACTCTATGTAGTAGATGCGCGCCCCGTGAGCGTGATAAATATAGTATCAAGTACACATATGTACGGTGGTTTCACTTCCCCTCCCATCTTGTTCTTTTGGCGCGCCTAGTCTGTGGTCAAGAAACGCAACGCAGGACCAAGGCGAATGGGCTTGGCTTGACTCGCCCTCGGGCATTGTAAAGTGTTTCCCGAGCCTGAGCCTGGAAACGGATATATCCGGGATAAATAAGAAGACGCGCTCAGGCTGGGAAATGAACCAGAATGGGGTCCAGATTCAGGAAGAGGAAGAGCAAATGGGTTAAAAATGTGCTGTGTACTGAATCGAGTTCAAGGGGGTGAGGAAACCACTGTAATGGAATATGAAACCTCAAATCAGGGTCCATATGGAATGGGGGGTTGGGGTCTGGGCAGTTATGAGCAATAATACAAATGGCTGATGGGATACTCCGGGGGTCGCGCAGCTACCTGAGGCTGTGGAGCGGCGTCGTCGTCGCCGCCGGTGATCCTATGAAGATCGATTGATGTGTTCGAGTGGTTGTCCTGATCGAGTTCGTTCCACGCTCGCAGTGGAAGAAGCGGTCCGGCCAAGTGTTGTAGGCTAGTAGCGGGGGACAGCAAGAGCCTCCCAGTCAGCCATATGCCAAGAATCCACCCCCTCAGTCCCCCAAAAAATCCAGTTGAAAATTCGTCCAAAAGATTGCGTGATTGTGCAAATCCGATCTTGCCTCCGAACCCGAGTTGTTGATACCGACAAGAAATCAAGAATGATTGCAGTATCACGTCACCGATGAACGGATTGTCGTAGGGAATCTGCAGGGGATGCTCCCGAAGGTGGTTCTGGTTTAGGAACGACACCCGCAATACCGATATACCCAAAGTCACGGCCAATCTCTTTGACCATAGCTTTGCCCATTAGGCAGACCCAGCCAAGGCCTTCGCCAGTGACGCACTGACCTGGCCAGAAAAGCTCGCCTTCTTCGTCCTCGATGTCTGGCTCATGCTCCTCATGCGCTGAGAGGCTCGTTCCCACCACACGGGCAAACGTCGTGGGATAGTGGCGGGACAAGATTGGGAGGGTCAGGTACTTTTGAGCGTGCTCCATGCAATAGCCTGCTGAAACGATCCCATTCGATTGCTCTTTCAGGGTGAATGTGAAAGTTGGGCCAAATGAGGCAGTCGCCTTGGCGGCAGCTGCGATCATGTTGGCAGATGGCGCACGCCCATCAGAGGTGTTGGGCACGTGAGTGACCAGGTGGGGTGGTAAGGCAGCTTGGGCAGATTGTGCGGAACGTGGCGGGTTGGATAACTGGGAAGCGACCAGCGTGGCACTCGAACTGTTTGTGTTCGGCGTACCACCTGCGCTGTTTGTAATGGGTGTCGAGTTGGCGCTGTTGGCGGGAGCTATGCTCGCGGGAGAAGGGAGCATCTGGGGTGTCGCCTGGGAGCCTAGCGAGAGCTGACCCGCGGTTCCCGCAGTGCCATTCATCTCCGCTTTCTCCGCCTCCCGGCTCAGCACGGCCATTTCAGACCTCATCTTTGTCCATGTGCGATCCAGTTCAGGGTCTACAGCCAGTTTCGCTGCATAATAGAACTTTCGTGCGCGGATGAAACCCTCGATCATCCAGCTGTGTAGGGAGGAACAAATCATGCGGGCGCGAACCACAGGAGGTAAGAAAACTGCTTACATCAAGCCCAGTAGGGCTTTTTCGCGTTCGCCAAACGTATCCTCGGTGGTCCATTTGTTTTTACACCAGCCCAAAAAGGCTTCGATTGTGACCCAAGTGTCATGAAAGCATGCTTTCTTGCTGTAATCCTTGACCCATAACGAATAAGCAAAACAGACGAGGGCATCGACGAGCTCTAGCCGTGCGATGATTGCCCCATATTTATGGTATTGCGAGTTTGGTGAAGGAGGATGCGGCAGTGGGCGATATTCCTTGTGTGAAGAAGGGTATGTTGACCAGAACCGGGCATCGCCAGAAAACTTGAGTAGACGACCAGCATGGTGGTACTTTTGGTGTATGGCATCAAAGTCGAGGGGGGAAATCTTGCCCCGCCGTGGTCGACGGACGGGTACACATGACGGCAATATGGCGGGGGCAGTTATACGAGATGGGATTGAGCCCAAATCCTCTCTCACTTCGCCGTCTTCTGACGGTTCAGAGCGTAGATTAAAGTTGGGAGGTTGGTTAGAGGACCTGTGGAGGGCGGGAGGGGGCG